>NW_020869456.1:248174-260674 GCF_003789085.1 Penaeus vannamei
TATTGCATAATGATACCACTATATGTACTACATATATGTTTTTTACTATATCTACTACATACTTATTATTTATCATATACTATTCTATTTCATGATATGATACTACCTATTTATATTATAGGTTCTACTTATATGACACATATTATATTACTTATATATGTTGTGTTGTGTGTGTGGTGTTGTGTGTGTGGTTGTGTGATGCTGTGTGTGTGTGCTGGTGTGTGTGGATATCTGTGCTGTGTGTGTGTGTGGGGTGGCTGTGTGCACTTCCTCTCACGATTGTGAGGGTAGAGAGATGGAGAGAAGAGACTGTGAGAGAGAGAGATGAGACATGAGGAAGACGACGATTAGATTCTGATGAGAATGAGAGAGAGAGAGAGGGACGAGAGTTGAGAGAGAAGATGAAGAGATGAGAGTGGACGATGAGAGAAGGGAGTAGTAGTGGTAGAGGTGACAAACCAGTATCGAAAAATTGATTTTATATACAAGTATATCTTATTTGAATTACGTTACATCACGAAACAAAGAAGGAGACAGAGTAGCAGAACATACAGGAGTTCTTGAGAGACGATTGAGAGAGAAGAGTACAATGGAGGGCACGAATAGCTTGCGTCTGAGAGAGCGAGTGGTGGTGTAGAAGGTACGATGAGATTTCATCGAGGGTACGAGACTTATGACGGGTACCCGAGAGAGAGTCTGAGAATGTCGGCGACAGTAGGCAGACCGGAGAGGGAGAGATGCGAGAGAGGGCACGAGAGGGACGCTGAGAGGGAGATGAGGATGCTTTGCGAGAGACGGGACGAGAGAGAGAAGAGAGAGAAGAGAAGAGAAAGAGAAGAGAAATAAGCAGAAGAGAAGAACGCACGAAGAGAAAGAGGATAGAGAAGAGTATTGAGATACGAGGAAGAGAAGGATGAAGAGAAAGAGAGGAAGAGTAATAGTTAAGAGAGAGAAGTAGTATATGAGAAGAGAACGAGAACAGAGAGACGAGAGATGAGAATGAGTACTCGATGAGAGATAGAGGATCGAGAGATCGAGACTGAGTACGAGATGATAGAACTCGAGAAGAGATGAGAGAGAGAAGAGAGATGAGAGCAAGGAAACTGTGGGCCATAGTCCGTAGCTTCCGGCAGGTGGAGCGCGAGAGGAATGTCCAGTTGTTGCTCAAACGTGGCCGCAAGAAGGTGTCCTTTTACTCTCTCTCTCTTCCCTGATTCTTGTGTCACACGCCCCTTCCTCCCTTCGCATACTGTTTTATTTCGAAGGTGTAGAGGAGGAAGAGAGGGTTCGATATACATGAAAGAGTGAGAGAAAGATATGAGATTCGTGTGAGGAGAATCATTTTTTTTCTTCAAGAGGAGACACAGAAAGAACTTTTGGTAGAAGGTTCGTATTTTTGTTTTTGTTTTTTTGCCATTTCGTTTTTTGAGGGGAAATTCGATTTTGTTTGTGTGTTGCTCGTAAATTATGAATTTGTTTCTTATTTTCGAGGAAGAAATGTATAGTAATTCGATCACTAGAAGGTCAGTAGATTCCGCAAAGTAGTGCTTTTATTACCATTATATTTAATATCATTACCTCTATTCAAACTCATAACTCTCCGCCACATAGTGTATCCCAAACTCGAAAATAAAGCAGAAATCCACATATATAATGTCCAGGAATTAGACCCTGACGGCAAAATAGGTGGTTAGTGAAGGTCTGAGATGGAGTTAGTAATTCGTTAGTGTTACCTGGCGATGGCGGTTAGAGCAGGTGTTACAGGTGCTGCACGTGTCTGACACCTGCTCGGGCTCTCCTTCCCCCTTGTCTTTCTCCTGTGGCCGGTGAGGGAGGAAGGAGGGAGGGTAGGGGGCTGTGGTTTTATGTGAGGGGTTTGGGGTTTATGCTGTGGTTATGTTGGGGTGGGTTTGGGGGAGGGGGGAGGAGGAGGAGCTGGGGGTTTGTGTGGGTGACAGGTATGTTGGGTTGGCTGAAAAGGTTATTATGAAATTATTAGTGTTTAGAGTGTGTTTTTGGCGGTGGGTTTTGATACTTTGTGTGTGTGCTCGAGGTACGGCACGTGTATAATTGACATTTGATGAAATTGGTTAATATCTCGGAAAAATGTTTAAATATTTGGAAAATGTTTCAATGCACTTTATTGGTTTCCAAAACAGGCACTTTTATTGTAATTATATTGCACTTGAAGCATATTATGATCTTTGGTGATAGGCCTGCAATTTGAAGTCTAATCCAAAATTGGCACAGTTTAAGCAGGTGTTGTAACTTCTGTACTGTTTGCACAGGCAAAGGACAACAAACCTTTAGTATGTATATTTGACCAAGATGAACATTTAACTGCTTCTTACTTGACAGCAAATGGCTTGGGATGCCTACAAGCACAATTTTCACAAAATATTGGGGGTTTGTTGTCCTTTGATAGAGCACTGTGAGCCATTGAGATTGCGTTTGTCAGTGTGTCTGTTGGAAAACATTTCTTGAATAATGCTTTTTACATTAGTTGCTTTTTGAATAGTGGTTGGAATTCACTGTAATTTTAATTTATTAATTGTGTCTACACAAAGATGGCTCCACAAATGCGCAGTTACCATTCTTGTCATTTTACCTTTTCCTTGATTTTGGAGTTATCGTTTTTATTTTCACTGTTATTAGAATTTCAGTAACATTATGGTAACCATGATATCAATAACAGTATTATTAGTATTGATATCAATAGCTAAGAAAGGAAAATACACGAAAAACTCAAGAAATGGGAAATCAAGACTTACTAATCGACTGTGGGTAAAGTATAGGATACCAACGCATGCTTTAGGTTCAAGAAAATATATATATATCATTCTGTAAGGTATAACTAACTGCATGAAAATGTAAAAACAGTCACTTACATAATATACCAATAGTAATCATGATGAGCTTCTCTCTTTCTAATCAAGCCAGGCCTAACTAAACCAAGTATAACCTGACATGATCTACCTAACTTAAATTAAGGGAAAATAGAACAAAACAAAACGAGTCCAGGGAGGTAGATGGTTTGTCTGTTTATCTTTTTCTTCTTTATTTCTATTTTCCTGAAGGATAGATGATGATGTCTGTTTGTATGGATGATGTTGACCAACAGAAGGAAGGAAGAGTTTATAGAATGGATGCTGACCAAACCTGGATGTTTTTTATTTTATTTTTTATTTTTATTTTTTCTTTATTTATTTATTTTTATTTTCATTTAGTTTTTTTTAACATTATATATACAGCTGAAGTGGAGGCTTTGTATTCTTTCTGTAAGTCCAAATGAAATTGCAAAATCAGAGTGCACCAGTAGAAGGTGGAAAGTAGAATAAGCTATAATAAATGTTATATATCCCCTTGGTATACAAGTTTACAAATCATTATGTATCTTACAACACTAAGGGATTGCATATAGGATCAAAATAAATGGGAAATAATTATAGTAAAAGGAGGAACATTACAAGTGTTCTGAAGAAAGTAGAGTAGAATAGGCAAATTACATAGTCATCATCATATACATACTTGCTTTTTATAGGGTCAGATAAGTGAGTGAGATCAGGTTAGCCTTCTATAAGTTCGACCCTTCTTGCTAAGTTGGTCCTTGTTTTCAAGTCATGATGATGAAATATCATTATTTAATCAAAATCACTTGATGCTGAGCAGTTTCTGTCATAATTGCATTTATTATATTTTGAAAATATGTTGGGCATGTTTGTATTTTTTGTCAGGAAGGACTTTGAAATAGTTTTGTTTATTTTTTTATTTTTCACTTTATTATTTAGTGATTTGCCAGTCATGAGTTATTTTTGATATTCAGTCATTTATTTGTATAATGCCATGAGTGAAAGATTATCCCAACCTTTAAAAAAATCCATCTGTGATTTTATCTGCATTTTAACTCTGCTCTCAATGAAGACCAAGTCATGAAGTATAAGCCAGGACTGGTGCGTGTTTTAACTGCTGGCTAAGCATAGAAGTATAAAGGCCTGTATATATGTATTTAATAGTCCGAAGGAGGCTATGACATTTTGTTTTACTCTCTTGGTTGAACTTTTTTCAACCTATTTTTCCTTTTAGTGTCATTTTATTACATGTTCCTCGATACTTGGTCTATGAAAATTGCGTGTAAAAATAACATTAAGGGAGATAAAAAACATCACTATTTCACTCCTATTATCTTTTGTGCTTAGGAAGACAGAACAAGGAGTTGCCAAAGCAGTTAGTATGCATGCGAGTGTACATGCATCGTTAGGATGAGGTTGAAGTGGGGGTGCTCACCCCTCCATCCCTACTCCCCCAAGATCTGTTGGATGCATTCTTAGTAAGAAGTTCCATGCTACGATGGCAGACTGCGAGAAAGGAAACGGAAAGTGGACAGTGTACACTTTTGTTGGCTGTCAGTTTGCTTTTGCATACTCTGTTAGAATTAGTATTTGGATGTATTCTTAGCAATAACTTGCATTCTGAGATGGTGGACTGCAAGAGAGAAAACAAAAAGTGGACAGTATACGTATTTCTTACCTGTTGGTTTGCTTTTGTATATTCTGTCAAGGTTAATATGTGCATGTGCGTGCGTGTGTGTGTGTGTGCGTATAAGTTTCATATAGTGTACTTATTGGAGTACTCTGTATTATGAATTTTATACTACTTTAGCAATTCCCATCTATATTATTTTATCTTCTAGCCCATAATTATTTTCTAAAGTTTGCACAAGTAATTTTTGTACATCATTATTTTTTCTTTCTTTAAAGATTATATATGGAGTATTTATTAGTTCTTGTATCTGTATGTATTACTTACTTCATTATGTTATTGGCAAAAGCTTGATTGTCTTGTGTGGTGTCATTAATATATAGGGTTATGGTTGAGTTTAATGTGTGTCGTATTATTTACGTAAGTTCATTATTTATTGTATGCCTAATAATTATGTATTCATTATTGAAGTCTCTGATAGACATTAATGCTAGGGATATACTAATCATTGATCTAATGAGTTGGTAAGTGATAGTTTCGATTATAGATATAAATCGGTTTTATTTATTTGATAATGTGATAATCATTAATTAGTCGAGTAGCTAAAGTGGTCAGGTGATAGTCATATAATTTAATATCCTGTGTAGGGGAGTTTGTACCATATATGCGGTTTTTGGTTGTATCGATCTAATGATATATATATACATATAGGCTATAAAGGTATAGGGTTAGCTAGTATGTTAATATACTTAGTATGTATAATTATAATGATATTACTATTAATATAGGTATAATATGATAGCGATATATCATGATATTTATTATTTGTATAGGTTCTATATATATAAAGTAAAGTGGTAAAGTGATTTCGATAGTTATATAATGTATATATAGTTGTAGGCTTAATAAGCTTTAGCAGTACGGTGTATAATAATATATATAAATATATATATATATATAATAAAATTCAATATCATAATTATATATATACATATATATATAAGATATAATACTCATACTATAGGCAATATATTAAATAGATGTAGTAGTGTTGAGTTGATGTACTATTAGGTAAGCGATAGTATATATTAATAATATTACAAATTATCACGTTTATTATATATATAGCAGTACGTGTCATTAGTGAATCTACTCTATTACTAATTATATATATATCTATTATCAATATTGTCTTAATTAATTAGTTCATATTGTCATAATTGTACTTGTATTATAATTATTATTTTATTTTTATAACTACGTGACTCACGTTATCACTAAATACATATATACATAATTAAGTATAGATATATGGCTGATAGTTTTGTTAAGGTGTCTTATAATATATTTGAAGATTTTATGTTTGATTAGTTTTGTATTAATTTGTATGTTGGCCATTAAGATTTAATTTGATTTCTTTTTTATATTTTTTATTAAATTTGTTAATCATATTTAACCATTATTGATAGCACTATTCATGAATATACTTATGGATAATCTCACCATAATAATAATGGAGAATAATCAAGTAATGTATAGTAATCTTAATTTCAGTCTACTATATCGATTGGTACTTATTGTATATATATATTCATATATAATTAGTTTGATTAGATATATTATATTTAATTCATTAGTAATTATCTGATTAGTTTAGTTGTGTTTGTTGTTGTTTGTGTGTTACTAATCATTACTGGTTGTATGGTGTTTGTATGTTGTTGTTTTACTTCTTAATTATTATATAATTATATTATATTAGTGTTAAATTAGCGAATTGTTAATTATAATTATGGTGTATCTCTCGTTGTATATTAATTATACAGCTGGTTATTAGCTAGTTTGTATATGATTATTTATTATTTTATAATATTATTAATTATACAATTATGATTAAGCTTATTAATTGATTAGGTATAATTGTGTTATTGCATTTTAAAGTCAGATGTATATAATTATTATAATTATCATCTTATTTGAGAGAGCCTTTTAACATGATGAGTTATTTATTAATTAATGGTAGTTGCTTATTTAATTTAAGTCATCGATTAGGTATAAGCGTAGATAATATAATAACTTTATATGGAGGACAAAATTTAGGTATATATGGTGTAATTTATTATCGTGATTAATATTATAGTTTTTATATTAGTCCATTATTGTTGTTTGTTTAATTGTGCTTGTCATTATATGTATTGTTATTATTAGATACTTGTATTATAAATTATTTTATATCCATTATTGTATTAGTTCTAATTTATTACATATTATAGTATTTCTTCTTCTTTGATGGTTTTCTCTAGGTATTTGTTTGAGTTTAGTTCTTCATATCTTACTGGTGTGTTTAGACTCTCGATATGGATTATTGTGGCTATATTTATAATAAATTATGGGTAAAAAGTAATTAGTGTGTATATTGTATATTGAGATGGTTGGTAATTATCTTATTTTGTTTAGTAGCATTTTATTATAGTTATTTAATTTCATTATTATGATAATGTTAATTGATTGAGGTGTTTATATAAGTGTATAGCTGATAATATTATTTATAGGGGCCAATATGGATTTTGATGTTGTAAATAGTGGTGATTATTTTAATGGGTATTAATGATGATGATGTATGAATGATGTAATTAATTATCGTATTATATTATAATTGATACTTAATTATCTATTATTGTTAAATTTATATATTAATCGAGTTAGTATCAATAATTATAATAAATTAGGTATAGTTTGCGAAATTAATTATTAAGATCTTTACAATTATTTTAATTATATATTATTATATTTTATGTTTATGTGTTTTAAGATTTTTGAATTATGGTTATATTCCAGTTTTATTTTATAAAATATTTATTATATTTCTTGTATTGTTATTCTTAATACCTATGTAATTGTTGGTGTCTAAACAAAGGATTGGTAGTTAGATTGTTTAGCAATATGTTTTTCCTTTCTATTATCATTCATTGGTTTTTGTCACGATTAAATTGTTTAATTATTTGATAGTTACTTGTTATTATTGATTGTTTGTGTTATTATTAACTTATTCATTATTAATCCAGTTATTGTTTCTTGGTTGTCTATAACTCGTTGCGTATTGATTATTGCAATGTGGGAATTATTAATTATGTGTAATTGATGCTACATCTATTATATTCATCTAATGTCATTATTAAGTTGTAAAGTATTATTTAATTAATTATTGAATTATTATAGTGTATATTCGTGATTTGGTTAATTAGTTATTGTTCATCATATTTGTACTCATTGCTTAAATTAGTAGAGGTATTATTATGTAAGCATGATTATTATTATTATATTATTAATATTATTATTATTTATTAACTTAATTAATCGTATTTGACCATGGAGTGGGGTGTGGTGGGATTTGGCGGATGGGGTAGGATTATCCATTCATATGAAACATTATTATATACAATTTTATTATGGGAGATTGTTGATTCATTTATGGCGTGGATAATGCTATTGCGGAGAAAGTAAATATCAATATCAGTATGGCGAAAATATTATTGTGTGTCTCTCGTTACGTGGTGGCTTATTTGTTGTTAAAAATATTTGCACTAAATTGTATTCTCAATGGTTTGGTATTTATATGGTTAGTGTGTTGTTGGTTTATTATGTATTTTGTTTGTTTTTTTATTATTTAATTATTTTATTGTAATTTTGAGTATTATTTGGTAGTGATATCATATTATGCGGACATTTATTGTGAGCTTCAGTATTATTTCATTGATATATTCATTCATTATAATTTGTTGTTGTTTTGTCTGTTGTGTTGTTGTTGTTGTATTAGTGTGTTTAACTCTCATTGTCTATTATTGCTTCTTATTATTAATGTTGATTTATTCTCTTAAAGCATTATTTTGTTGAACGTAATGCTAATTGAATTATATTTATGGTGGGCATTCCAGCGATATGTATTTATTTTTTTTTATTTTTTGGGGGGTCTCTCTAATATACTAGATTTACTGGGGTCAGGGTTTATTCATTGCAATATATAATATTATAATTATTACTATTAATTTAGATTCTATTATTACTATTGATTGACCTTATTACATTAACTCATAACTTATTCATTGTATTTTAATTGATTAAATATTGTTTGTATTAATATTGTTTATTGTTATTTATAATACTAATTTATATATATATAATTTAACAATTAATTATGTTATTGTAATATTTTGTTATTATTGTAGTCGAATCATTATTGTTATTGTTCTTATTATGGATATTGATTATTATTGGCAAACTTATTAATTATTATAAATTATTATATTAATATTAATTTAAATCTAGAATGGATTTAAGGAGTAATATAATAGGTATATATATTATTAGTTTTTAGTGCTTATTTATATAGTATTGTTATTTACATGTTGCATAATGTATATATATTTAAAGTAATGTTAATTATTTATTTATTATTTGTTTTTCTTTTGTTTTTTATTATATTGATAGTTTATTATTATTTTTTTTTAATTATTGGGTAATTTTTTTGCCCATATATATTTTTAGGTTGTTTAATTTAAATTGTTAGCGTAATGTTATTGTATAGAATTCTGCCATTGTTGGGGCCTGAATTAATTACTATTTTAATTTGGTATTTCAATGTTTAAGATTGTGGATGTGGTTTATACATAATAAAATAAATATTAATTATGGGAGTTATTATTTTTATTAATAGATGTATGGTAGCTAACTAGATGAATAAGCTTGAGAAGGCTATATACATGCATTATAATTATGTTTAGGTATATAGGATGGATTATATAATGTATTTATATAAATAATAATAATGAGAATCAGAATGGATGACTTAATGTAATGATATGATATAATGATATTTATAATTATATATTAAACAATTGATATAAATGATATAAATGCATTATGTATATTTATATTTATTCATTTAATTATATTAATAATATCGGATTTTAATCAATTCATTAATGTGTAATTTTAATATTAATTATGTGATCTTAGCGAATTATTGGGCAACGTGGTAAGGATAGTATTATGGATTGTTGGTATTATTAGTCATTAGTAATTATTAGTTCATTAGTCTTAGTTATCTTAGTCTTAGTCTTATGTACTTAGGTCTTAGTCTATAAGTCTTAAAGTCTTACGTCTTAGTCTTATAGTCTTTAGATCTCTAGTCTATAGTTCATTTTCAGTCATTAGTCTTATAGATACATATATGTTCTCCATACGATCTTTAGTCTTCAGTCTTCTTTATGTCTATTCTTTTCACGTCTTAGTCTTAGTCTTAGTCTTAGTCTTAGTCTTAGTCTTTAGTCTTAGTCTTACGTCTTAGTACTCTCAGTCTTAGGTCTTAGTTCTTATAGTTCTTAGTAATTATTATTATTGTTATTATTGAATTATGATGTTCTAATGTTATGGATTATCATTGATACTAATGATTCATCATCATGATTATGAGAATTATATGATTATGAATTATTGATTGGATGATATAATGATTGGCAAGTGCATTATGCAATTCATGATTATGATGGTAGAATCTCATTATGATATGATGCTATGATTTATGATCTATAAAAGTGGTAGGGTGATATTATTGACTTCATACAATATTTCTTATTCATCTTACTTTATTGTTATTGTTGTGATATGATTATACATGATAATGAGAATAAAGACTGGTAAGTATTTCGTATGTTTGCTTTGTCCTCTGTTGTGTTGCCTTGATACTGCTGTATTAGTATCATTATAGTTAAATTGCTACATAGTTATCATTGTTGTCATTGTTATTGCTATTATCACTACTTTTTCATATTTTTATTATTTATTATATGTAATTCTTGTCCATTGCTTAACAGAGACTCCCAAGGATATGCAGGTACACTGTTGGGTGCAGATTTATTTAATTAAATCAAACTCCTTAAATGGAATTAGATGAACAGAAGTGTAATCAAAGTTTTTTTTTTTTTTTTTTTTTTTTTTTTTTTTTTTTATTGTGTCTTGGAAGGAATGAACATATTATTGTGGATTGAGTATTTGATTAGGAACATAATATTTTTCACCTGTTATGCCTTACATGAAAGAGAAAAGCAAAAGTTTCTTTTAGTTTAAACCTTGATGCAGTCAAAAGAGGTGACAGGTGAAAATGTAAAGGTAGAAAAATCCACCATAGATAAAACACAGAACATTTAGTCAGATTTGGATGTAAGAAATGAAAGAAATCACAGAAAGGTAATTGTGAAAAAAATAAAAGAAATAGACAGACAGGTAGCCTAGAGAGACCATGATCATTTATGCATTTTCGCCCTGGTCTTGGGAAGCGTATGCGTTGCACATCTTTGCCTCTGATTCGCATGCAAATTGGCCCGGAGGTGTGGTTCCTGAAGAGATTAACAGAGTAGGCGAATCTGTGTGTAGGGATTTCCAATGGGGAGGACCTTGGGATTCAGCGGGATTGGCATGTTCGGGTCTGTGGGTTGGTTCGCATCTTCAAAGAGAGGGGGAAGACTGAGGCTGTGGCTGTCTGGGTAGAGGAATGTTACTGTGATTGTATATTGTATGTATGTTTGTGTGTGTGTTGGGGTGTATGTGTGTGTGTGTTTGAAGTACTTGTCTGACTGTATTATTGTTGTTATCTATGTGTATGTCTATCTTATACTTATGTTTTGTATACTTATCTATCTTTATCTATTTATATCTGTATATCTGTCTGTGTATCTACCTCATGTTTCTATCTGTCTTTCTGTTTGTCTACTTTTATCTATCTGTATTTACCTCTCTCTCTCTCAATATACCTGTCTCTATCTATTTATCTATTTATCTATCTATCTATCTATCTATCTATCTATCTATCTATCTATCTATCTATCTATCTATCTATCTATCTATCTATCTATCTATCTATCTATCTATCTATCTATATCTATCTATCTATCTATCTGTCTATCTTCTATCTTCTATCTGCCCATCTAGCTACCTGTCTATCTATTAGTTGTTATCTATACACATTCAAAAACCCACAAATACTAACACAAACACCTATGCACAGGCTCATAACATTCAAACAAATAAACAAACACAGACAAAGCTACGCCCATTGGTACTTGTGAACTGTACTAGTACTCTCACATGGTAATTTATTTGACTCATACTGGGTGTATCCAGTTTAATGATTTTTATACCGGTCAGTGTTTATTTGATTATTTAGAAAACTATATTATTCCAGATAGTTGACATTGTTTAAGGGCTGTGCATGGAATTTATGAAAAGTTTATGAAGCTTATTAATTTTTATGATTTAGGCACTTGTGTTTATTTATTTTCATAGATCTAGACCTTTTTTTTTTGTTATACACAGAAAAGAAGGTTATTATAAAACAAACCATGATTACTGGAATATACTTTTAAATCTGTGTATATTCTGTGCTTTGGTCTTTGACCAGGGAAAGTGTGTGAATTGTTGGTTGGCTGAGTAGGATTCGAAAAACATCCATGCTGTCACAGTTTGCTAGTGCTCATAACAGTGTTTAGTGACCGTATTTTTTATTTTCATTTTTTTATACTAAAGAGAGATTTACAGAGAGCTAATTTCCATTTCAACCTGTATCTATGTTATATTCTTTGTGTACACTTCTAGATTCTTTCATTTACCAACAAAGAATCTAAATGCACATGTAAATGCACACACAACCACTCAATCACAAAGAGTTGGCAAAAATAAGGTGACAGAACCAGACATTCAATTATGGTGCAGAGTTACTCTGTCGGCATGCCAGTGACCCAAATTTATCCCCTTTTTCCACCTCCCCTTTTGTATGGTGTCAGGATAGCCTAGTGTGGCAATGCTGAGGCGTGGCTACGGAATGTATGACATGCAGTTAGGGGATCGCCCATGCCTGACCCACAGGGGGACTCCACCCTGTGTGTGCGTATGTGGGCTTCCTTTTCCCATCCATCTCCCTCCTCACCTATTACTTCCCTCCTGCCCCCCTCCCTCCCTCCTCCTCCCTC
>NW_020869456.1:270674-276168 GCF_003789085.1 Penaeus vannamei
TTCATTTGACAGTAAGACTCACATCAGTTGATTTGATGCATTTTACAGATGGAATGACATCACTAATTTGGTGAACAACAAACGAACATTTGGCATTGAGTGCCAGCGCACGGATGAGACGGTTCACTTCACGTTTGATGAGCCAGATGCTGCCAAATATGTGTGGAAGATGTGTGTCAAGCAGGTATGAGACTAAGAGTAATTGTAGTAAGTACTTGTCATGTGAATTACCTTTGTTGAAAGGACTGAAGTCACTACATCAGTGAGCAAATGCTTTTGGAAGTGGACTTATAGATTGCTAATTATCTTTAGTTATGGTTTCCATTGTTCTAAAAGTTCTATAAAAGTACAATTAGCCTTATTACTTACACTAAACCTTTTGTAGGTTTAATGTGTTTCACCAAAGTTCAACTTGTTTAAGTTGTTAGGAAGATAAAGATGATTATTTTGATTTTATTGTAGATAATAGGATTATTATCGTCAACAGTTGTCATTATGGTTATTATTTTTAGATTGAAGTTGTTTTTCTTATTCATTATACTAGTTTTTATTGTTTTTTACTTTTATTTTAGGTTATAGATTTAATAATTTACTAAAATCAGATTACTTGATTTATGTATTCTTTATTACTGGTATTACGAATAACTGATTAATTCATTTTCAACACAGCACACATTTTACAAGCGAAAACAGGAGATGCTGGAGGGCAGCTCTGCCGCAGAAACACGCAGCCTAGCTATTCCTGACCTGCAGAGCTCCGTGATGACAGCGCAACTACACCACTCGCAGCACCTTAATGCCTCGCATGAAATGGTAGAGCATTTATTTTTCATTTCCATTTTTATTTTGCTTATTTATTTTTTCTCACTATTTCATTTTAGAAAGTTCCCTTTCTTTCTCTTTTATGATCTCATGAATTGTTTGTTTTCTTGAAGCATGTTGTGTGCTTCATTTTATTCTTTGAGTGATCTTTCATGTTGTAAGAAAAGCGTATATTAATCAGAAAATTTATAAACAAATATTTCTTTAGATCTCCTTAAATCTCATCAGATCTCTTTAAATCTTTCTGCATCTTATTGATAATTTCTGCACCAGGTGGATGGTCGAGGTGGTATGGGGGAGCTGACAATGCAGAGCTCAGGGGACCAGGGAGCCATGACCACCTATTCAAATACGTTGCCGCAGTTCGAGCTCTCCTACATACAGCAAGTGAGTTTTTTATTTTATTTTTTTTAATTGTTATTGTTATAGTAGATATTAGTTTTTTTTTTAATGTTTATTATTATTATGATAATTGTTTTAGCTACTGATTTGAATGTTATTATTATTGTTATTATTATTGTTATTATTATTATTATTATTGTTATTGTTATTATATTATTATTTTTTATTATTATTGTTATTGTTATTGTTGTTGTTGTTATTGATTTTAATGATATTGATATCATTGATATAATTATTGATATTTTTATCAATATTGATAATAACAATGATAATGATAATCATAATAGTGATAATGATAATGATACTTGTTGTTTTTATTTTGGATTTTTATTTTTATTATTATTTTTTATTATTTATTATTTATCATTTATTATTATTTATTATTTATCATTTATTATTATTCATTTTTTATCATTTATTGTTATTTATTATTCATCATTTATTATTATTATTATTATTATTACTTATGATTATTGTTATTATTTTTATGAGTAACAATATTGTCATCACTATTGTTATTACTATTACTATTATTATTATTATTGCTAATGATTGCTCTGAAAAGTATCTGATTATCTACATGCCTACTTTATTTATCTGCATTTGTTTATATTCGTATAAAGAAAATTGGATGTCGATTTATATTTATGGAAAAGAGTTTATCTTTCTTTATTATTTACTTACAAATTTACATGGATAGAGAACTAGACAAGTAGATCGTATATCTCTCTTTATGTTTATACTGTATGGAAATACATATCCATACTGTTATTATTATTTATTTATTTTTTCACATTTAATGGCTTTCTGATATTTTTTGTGCCAGTCTGGTGATGCTGGGGGTCACCTTAGTGGTGCCCTTGAGTCGTCTAGCTCCCAGATGATAAGCGACCCCTCATATGGGATGCTGTCACAGTCGGCGTACTCCCTCAACTCCCTCCATCACCCACAAAACCCGGTGAGTTTAATTCTCTGGTGCCATCCTGTGGTCCGCGGTTTTGGTATGATCGAGTTCCTTGTCGTTAGAAGTGAGCTTGGTGACGTCATGAATTGGAGGTCAATGTTGGTATTGTTATTATTATTATCATTGTTATTATTATTATTATTGTTTTTTTATCATTATTGTTATTTGATTTACGTAGATAATCTTATTGTTATCTTTATTATTATTATTGCTCTTATTATCTTGAATGTTACTAGTATTATTTACTATTGATTATTATTATTGTTGTATAGGTATATATATTTTGTTTGTTGGATTATGTCTTTGCTTTTGTATTTTTGACTCATAATCCATAATTGATAATCAGCCATTTTTGTTTCTTTTTTTTTCTTTACTTTGTTGCATTACCTCTGGTATCAGCGACTAATAACCAAAACCTGTTTCTTCCAAAGGTTGTATTGGCTTCCCATGGCCAGGTTTCACAGACGTCAGCCATGCAGCAGCAGCAGCAGTCGCAACAGCAGCCACCCCCACAACAGCCACAGCCACAGCCTCCTCAGCAGCAGCAAACACAGCCAAGCCAACAGCAGCACCATGATGCAACTGGTCAGCAAGTGGCGTTGTATTCATCCAATCTCAGTCTTCCTTCCACGAGAGGCAGTTTCAGAAGGTACAAAATGCACATGCAGTTGATTTTAAGAGTTGCATATTATGACATTCATAACTATTGATGGATGGAAATACTTTTTAATTTTTTTTTTTTTTTTTATTATTTTTTTTTATAACGGTAATGGCAAGCCTATGGTGATAAGATTGCTATATGAAATAAAATGCGAGATACAGATACACTACTGGAAATAAGTCATACTCCCCCAGCTACTCAAAGTCTCATTTCTCTTCCCCTCTCTCTCTCCAGAACGCTCCTCCCGCAGTATCGACCTGCTCCCGACTACGAACAAGCTCTAGTACAAAAATATGGGCCTGGAGTCAATCCGGCCAACATCCGTGCCACAATGCTCTACTCCTCCCAGCCCGAGATCTCAAACAGACACGTGTTGGAAGGCCCCACTCAGGAATGTGAGGACTAAGCGGGTTTTTGTTGGTTGTACTGTGGTGTGAAAGTTTACTTGCAGTCTGACATTGATAGTGCAGAAGAAGAAGAAAGAGGAGAAATGGAATAGGATGATGAAAAGGGGTTAAAGAGATAATTAAGAAGGAGAAAAGGGGAGATGGAAGAGGATGATAAAAAGGGGTTAAAGAGATGGTTAAGAAGGAGAAAAGGGGAGATGGAAGATGGAAAAGAAGTTAAAGAGATAGTTAAGAAGGAGAAAATGGGAGATGGAAGAGGATGGTGAAAAGATGTTAAAGTGATAGTTAGAAAGGAGAAAATGGGAGATAGAACAAGATGATGAAAAGTGGTTAAAGAGATAGTTAAGAAGGAGAAAATGGGAGATGGAAGAGGATAATGAAAAGGGGTTAAAGAGATAGTTAAGAAGGAGAAAAGGGGAGATGGAAGAGGATGATGAAAAGGGGTTAAAAAGATAGTTAAGAAGGAGAAAAGGGGGAAGTGGAAGATGATGATGATGAAAAGGGGTAAAAGAGATGTTGATATAGTAGGTGATTGTTTTACAGTTAAACTTTTTACAGCTAAGATAATTAATTGTGCAGACTATAATTTTGATGAATCCTTGTATATTGACAAGGAATGTAAAAAACTAAAACTACAGAAGTAAGAATTTTTCTTGTGGGACAAAATTTTTGATGTGCTTGATCTTATCTTATCACTGATATTAAGTTTGTTTTTGGTAAACAACCATAATATCAAGGTCAAGTGGATAATTGCTAATGTGCGATGAGGAAACCTTACATTACTGACCATATGTTAGTTATCATTTAAAACTCTATGGGAAATCTTTTATTAGTTTCAATATATGTATAGAAAGTGAATCTGTACATTTGCTGTATGCTAATGAATATAAGTGGCCCTTAGGTTTGAATAAAGGTTTTTGTTTGCTTTTACAGTATCAATTTTACTTTTACTTTTTTTTTTTTTTTTTTTTTTTGTAGGAGGGGAAGTGCACCTAAGTATATGCTTCAGTGCATGCATGTGTGTGTGTGTGTGTGTGTGTGTGTGTGTGTGTGTGTGTGTGTGTGTGTGTGTGTGTTTGTGTGTGTGTGATTGTGTGTGTGTGAGTGCGTGTGTGTGTGTGAGTGCTTGTGTGTGTGCGTGTTCATGTGCGTGTGTGTAGTGGGGGGTGCATGCATGTGTGTTGTGTGTGTAGGGGGGGCATGCATGTGTGTGTGTGTGTAGGGGGGCATGCAGGGTGTGGGTATGCTCAGGTGTGCATAGGGGAGTACATAAATGTGTGCTGTACAACAGATATTAAAATGATAATAGCCTTACTAATAATAAGCACAAAAGACCTAAACTAATGTATTTTTTCTTTTCACTTTTCTTATTTGCAGCCAGCGGTGTGGGGAACTACAGCCACTACAAAGGCTACACTGACCTGTCTATGTACCCAGACCCACCCATGCCGCACCTGAGTAGGTCGGCAGGAATACTCATGCCTGGTCCACTGCACAACACCTACAGGTATGCAAGGATTATTATTATTTTTTTAGATCATTTTCATTTTTTAGGAGTGGCGGGTCTAGTATTCATTTGTTTTTTCTTTACCCAATTTTCCTCTCCCTCTTTCTTCTTTCTTTACTCACCCTCCCATCTCTGCTCTCTCTCCCTCTCCTTCTCCCCCTCTCTCCCACTCCCTCTCCTTCTCCCCCTCTCACCGCTCTCTCTCACTCACCTCCCCACTCTCCTTCTCGCCACTCTCTCCCAACTCCGGCTTCTCCGTTCCTCGACCGCCTCTCTCCCACTCCCTCTCCCTTCCTCCCCATCTCATCCCAGCTCCATCTCCTTCCTCCGCCCTCTCTTACCACTCCATCTCCTTCTCCCCCATCGTCTCAACCACTCTCTGACCTTCTCCCCTCTGCGTCCCACTTCCCATCTCGCTTCTCCCCTCATCTCGCCACTCCCTCTCCTTCTGCACCCCTCAATCTCCCCCACTGCCCTCTCGCTTCTCCCCCCTCTCCGCACTCGCCTCTCCTTCCTCACCCTCTCGTCCCACTCCGGCTCATCGCTTCTCCCGCGCTACTCTCGCGACTAGCCGCTCTACTTCCTCAACCCCTCTCTCCCACTGGCCCTCTCCTTCATGCCGCCCCTCTCTCGCCACTCCCCTCATCCATTCTCCCTCTCTCCCACTCCCTCTGCCTTCTCCCCTCTCTCGCACTCCCTCATCCTTCTGCCCCCTCTCTCCCACTGCCCTC
>NW_020869456.1:288768-298260 GCF_003789085.1 Penaeus vannamei
GATGCCATTTACCAGCTGAGCAATGGCCATGTAGCCCTAGGGACGAATCTGAACCTAAACCCCATTTTTGCAGCAGAGGCACAAGGCCAACCCTCACAGCAGGGGCAAGGTGCTAGGCCACACTACGCTGGTGCAGGGCACTATCCTCAGCAGTTCGGGGGCCAGTACCCAGAACCCCCACAGTATCCATCTGGGGCAGTGCAAGGCTCCCAGGAACCCATATACCAGAACATTTCTGCTCTCAGGACAGAGGAAGGCAGAGAGCGTGCTCGATCAGCACCAGAGATAGATAATAACCCAATAGGTGTTGTGGCAGCAAGCCAGGCTAGCCATCTGCTAGGACAGTTGCCTGGGGAGGACGCGCAAGGGGGACGGGGCAGGGCACTCTCGCAGCCTGTCAGGCAGACAGCCATTGAGCCACAGTTGTACATTGAAAGTCGACTGGGTGAGCAGCAGCAACAGCAGCAGCGGGGACCCATAGAAGCCATCAATACTGCTATGGGGCAGATCCCAGTGTTCAGTGCACAGCAGGAAGTCAGACACAATCATCACCACCTCCACCTACAGCAGCAGATGCAAGCTCTCTCTCTACAGCAACAGCAACAGCAGCAGCTTCATCACCAGCTACAGCTACAGCAGCAGAAGGAACAACAGCTGCAGCAGCAGCTACAGATTCAACAAAAGAAAGAACAGCAGCAGCAACTGCAACTCCAGGTAGCTCAGCAACAACAACAACAGAATCAGGCAGCTAATCTTCATTTACAACATCAACAACAGCAGCTACAACAGCAGGTCAAGCAGCAGCAACAAAGACAGCAGCAGCAGGCCCAGGAACAGCAAAGGCAACAACAAGTTATAGAACAGCAAAGGCAGTTGCAACAACAGAAACATCTACAACAGCAGCAGCAACAGCAACAACAACAGCAGCAACAACAGCAGCAACAGCAGCAGCAACAGCAGCAGCAACAGCAACAGCAACAGCAGCAGCAACAACAATCACAGCCAATACTTCAACAACAGCAGCAGTTAAGACAGCAGCAGCAGCAGCAGCAGCAGTCGCAGACCATGGTTGCCAAGCAGCAGGTGAAGCAGAGTGGGGCAGTTGCCCAGCTTGATGCAGGAAGTGAGGGGGCCAGACTTACCCCAAGGAAGAAATGGGGCGCTCCAGCCACAGGTCCTGTAATGCTGGCAGGCCAGGCTGAGCCTGCCATGGGTGCTGCAAAAGCTGTGACTGAGTCCTATCCTGCAGGGCATGGAGAACCCTCAGCCAAGGGACAGGCTTCTTCTCTGACACCTGATGTGTTGCGAGGAACAGCCACACCATCACAGGGACGTCCAAAGGATCCCAGGGTAAGAGGAATCAAATTGGTTCACTTGTTATTTACAAAACCATTTCTGAAAGGTAATTTTGACTCAAGATAATTACTGTTTTATATATATATATATATGCATATATATTTTTTTCTTTCTTTCTTTCTTTTTCTTTTCTTCTTTTTTTCTTTTCTTTTTTCTTTGAAAGCATGAGTAACTAATGGAATTGCACAATTTTTCAGGCAGTGCAGCTTGAAAATAAGTTGTTTGGTGTTGATATTTTGCAAGAATTTGAATCCCTTCCCCGAGTGAAACCCAATGCAGACTTTACAACAGCCCAGAAGTCAGACAATATTCCTCGCAACCGCTACAAAGATATTGTACCCTATGAAGAAAACAGAGTAAGGATCACACCATCCAAAGAGAACAAAAGTGGTTATATCAATGCATCACACATTACTGTAAGTAATAGGTTGTTGAGTTTGTTCGTTCTCTCTCTCTCTCTCTGTGTGGGTGCATGCATGCCTGCGTGCGCGCATTCTCTGTGTGTGTTCGTTTTCATTTAAGTGTTGCTGTGTAGTAGTATAGATATAGATGCATGTTTACATCTTTACATTTAGCTTTACCTTCAGTTTACATCCTCTAGGATAGAAATAAAATGTGAATATATTTGTATTTGTCTGTTCTCTTTATATACTTATCTAAGAGTTAGTTTTCATATCCATGTAATCTTTTATCATACTTTTGATAACTTGACACCTCTTCTCATTATCCCCAGGCAAGTGTAGGTGAGAGCCAGCGCTTCTACTTGTGTGCGCAGGGTCCCCTCGCCAACACAGTAACCCATTTCTGGCAATGTGTATGGGAGGCAGATGTGCATGTTGTGGTGATGCTGACTTCAGTAACAGGAGACACAAACACCAGCAAGAGCTTCCCGTACTGGCCTCAGATGGACAACACGAGCGTTGAGTGTGGGGAGGTGTGTATCTCTGTTTTGTATTTTGTATTATGGAATGCTTGGGTATAGTTTTAGTTATTGCTTTCCATTGGTTTCTTGCTGTTCACTAAGTTTTGTTAATCTCCTGCCAGTATCGTGTGTTCCGTAAACACAGCACCGTGACAGGGTCCCACATCACTAGCCGACTGCAGCTCATTCACGCCCCCACACGCAAGACTCGCACCGCAACGGCACATCGGAAGATTGGGCTGGCTGTCCTGAAGATGTGCAGGGATTTATATGTGAGTAACACTTTGTTTGTTTCTGCTGCTCTTAGTTTTGTTTTGATTTAGAAATAGTTTGCCAAGTAATTCCTGGATGGCATGACATATATTCCATGTCAGCTGTGATTTTAATTTATTGATTTTGCTTACATATTGGCTGTACAAGAGCTTAATTGGCAAGGAGTGAATTACTAGTCTTACCTATCTCACCTATATACCCTTTTCTTTGATTAATTCTCTTTTTTATTCTTTATTGCAATTAGTTTTTTTTATAACATTCTAGCAGCCATAATGTCAATAAAGTTAATAACAGATTTGATATTATGAGCATTAGAAGAAAAATTAAGATAAAAGAAAAGGGGAAATCAGGTGAATTCCTATAGGGCCTTCTAAATTGATTCCTTGGGGACTGAGCATCTGTGGAGCCATGTATTTGTAAATAAAAGTCACAGGACAAAAACTACAGTGTACAGTACATGTGCCTGGCACTTAAAAGTCAAGAAGTGTTTAGTAGTTGAGATTTTATGTCTCATCATTGCTCCTGTTGCTTCCCTGTCCTTCTCCTGTGCTTAACTTTAGACTGCTTTACCATATTCCCATTACTGTATATTTCTTCCTTCTCTTTGAATGCCTTTTGTAAACATCAAATATTTCTCTTAGATCTTTAATTTATTTTCTTACTAAATGGTTCTGGTTCACCCTTATACTATATCTTCATTGTTTTAGTGTAACAACATTGCAATATTGTTTTAATATCATGATATATTTAGCTAATTTATTGTAAGCCTTTTAATCAAATTTACCCGGCAATTTTAGGCTTCCTGGAAGAGCTATCAACACTACGAAGATATTCATACAACGAGGTCCGAGGAGTTGGCAGGAACCGAAACACCCCAGTCCTTGTGCACTGTTCAGCAGGTGTAGGGAGATCAGGGGTCACCATCTTGTGTGACCTCCTCCTTGAGGCAGCTGACCATAATCTCCCCCTCGATCCCCCAAAGGTTCTACACCACTTACGGCAGCAGAGGATGGCCCTTGTACAGACCATTGCCCAGTACAAGTTTGTCTACCAGGTCCTCATTGCCTACTTGAATCGTGCCAGGCTCATCTAGACTGGGAGGAGTGTGATGCTGTCATAGAAAGTACGATTGAAAGAGCCAGTGATTCTTATTAGGTCTTAAATAGGCGTAAATTTCTAATTTGAGTGAAGTGACCCCCATATTAGATATGGTAAACTAAGCAGTAGGAACAGATAGACATATAGTGGCATTTATTGCTGTTCATAGGTGCTAGGACATGGACAGATTAAGTTTTTTTTTCTTCTGACGCCTTAGCCAGAAGTTAATCCTTTGAATGAACTTTGTGAAGAGTGAATTTAGAGGCTTGTGGTTATTTTAATTTGTGCAGTTTGGGTGTTTTAAACAGCCATTCTGCCACAATAGCTTCCCCACCTTCTATATTTTATACTGTCTTTAGCAGTGGTCTTTGTGTGTGTATATATATGTGAAACTGTGCAGCTTGACCAAAGGCAGTAAAGATGTGAATTTCCAAAAGTTGAAAAAAGTGCCGAATATGCCTTTGCTAAAAGTACAGAAGAATAGTTTTACATAATCATTGGTGCTTTTATCAAGTAACAGACTGATATGCAGACCAGCTGGTTTGCTGAGAAGCTCTTTTTGAAGTAAGATCTTCATTCTTCCAAGTATACCAGAAGTAAACAGAGTGAGAAAGTTTCAAGAAAAGAATGCAGCTTTATTATGCTGTGACATGGTGACTGTATCCTGTGTGCTTACTGCATTCTAATGTTTGGAGAGTTGCTGTATAATTTTGTCTCACATCATGATGTCATTCTTGTACTTCTACGAGTATTTCTTTGTATGTGTTCATTATTTATGTTTTAGAGGTGAGGAAATGTGATTGCAAGATTAAGTGAGTAAGTGAGAGAAAGAGAGAATGAGTGAGTGAGCAATATGGTAGTTCTAATAGAGCAATAAAAATTTCCAGTCCTCTGCAGCAGAAAAGATTTATAACTGAAAGTCATGAAAAAAGACAAACAAAGAGAAGAAAATGCATTTTTCATGCATTTCAATTTGTATTTATCTCTGAACACACATCTAAACACACACACCCATAATCACACGCACAAAAGACCTCCATTGAATTGATTGGACATAGTCATACAAGAGAACCACTGAGGATATTCAGCCCATAAGCAATGGACCTCTAAACAAATGATTGCCCAAAAGATAGCAAAGGAACATTACACTGACGCATTTGTTTATCATACATTGGTTGTGAAGGAATAATTGTTTACAGAGTTGCATGATGCATGTCTCACTCTAATTGTTTATACATTAATTTTTTTTCTCTTGCATTTTTCTTTTTCTTATATTGTCTGAAGTTTGGTATGGTACTGTATGTGTCTGTGTTTGTGTGTATTTGGTTTGTGTCTAAGCTATTATAAAGCAATTGTTATGACAGCAGTCTAACACACCACCTCTTTTTCTGTCATAGACAATGTTGTTCATCACTGAACACATTGCATGAAATTTTGTACATATATATTTTTCTTGAGATGTTACTCAATTCTGATCTTTGTGTATGCATAATGCATGCACCCATACATTTGTACATGCATGTATAAATGTATACATACATATACAGTATATGTAGACTTGTACATATATTGTATACATGTAAATATACTCACATGGATGTACCTGTGTAAACCTTCATATATAACCCATTTTTAAAGAATGAAGAAATATGCCAGTGACTTCCTATTATGCTTGTGTATGACTGCCATGGCTTTGTTTGTCATAAGAAGTGGACAGACATTGCTGTGGTTAAGATTGCTAGCTAAGAAATTTTCAGGTTTGGCATAGGTCAGAACTCTCATAAAGCAGCTCAAAGTGCAAGAAATGGAGACCCATAGCATTGCATTGCATTTGAGCCGGTGGTTTTCTGTTTGGTTCACGTGCTAATGGCATTTAAGTAAGATGTTTGGGCTTTGTTGAATTGTTTTCATTTATTTATTTACATAATATTCTACCTTAGGGCATTTACTCTTCCAAACTCTATTTGGAGTAGAGACAGTGATAGTGATACTGAAGTCTGTATATGCAATATTTCTTTCTTACAACTTCTCATATTTTTACACTGGCAGTTACTCTTTAAAGTGTGTTGAGTATTTTAAATCTGAGTATTATTTGAAATTTCATACTTTGCAATGTGATTTTTGAAAATCCAACGCTTAAGACCTACTGAGGAGAAAGGCCTAGGTCCATTATGAAAAACAGTCTATATATGTATTTTTTACAATTACAAGGGTGGTATATAATTGCCATATGACCATTTTTTGTAGAAATGGGAACAATTTGTTTATTACTCTTCTGACAATCACTCAGCTACTAGTACTTAAAATTTCTTCCATTTTTTACACACACTAGAAATTATGTCTTCCAAAGCCAACAATCAGAGTAATACATACAGTAAGGGTCAAAAAATAATTGTCGTTCAACTTTTAGCTGTACCTATGGACTCAAAATTTTTTCCTCATTTACCCTCAAAAAATAAATAGAATTGACTAATTTTTAAATTATTGGAATCCTATTCAGTAAATAAAGATAACATAGGGAAGAACGCTAACAAAAAGACGCAAGGGGGGAGGGTAACAAAGGAGGAACATCAGTCACAAAGTCCAGAATACAGATTGGGAGCCATATGGTACTGAGGGCGATGCTCATCATGGGGAAGAGTTGTGAATACCCTTGTGTGTGTTTTCCTTCATGCTTCCATACCGAAAAATCCTTTACCGGATGTCTTTCAAGGTTGGTCTTGCCACTGACAGGCTTATGCTTATGTCACTAACTCTCCACTCCTGCCAACTGTTTTGGCATTACAATTGTTTTTTGAACATTGTACCTATGAATATATATACAAGAGTGTAAATTTATGACAGTGCTTGATATAAAGGCCAACACTGTTTGGTGTATTTATATATTTCTCTAAAAAAAAGTGCCATGTATATTGGGAAGTTTTAAATAATTGTTTTTTAAGAGATGATGTTTGATTTACCTTTATTTGGACCTTTTAAAATTTTAGTATAATTGTCTGATTATTTGAAACTATTTATACCAACTGATGAATTTTGTCTCAACCAATAACTTTTTCCCCATTACCTCTCCACCAATCCCATCCTGTTGTTGTGAGGGGGAGTGGGGCATAGGTGACAGAGGTCCAATATTGGGTGAGCCCTCAGCTCAACCAATTTTGCATGTTCCTTTCTTCTCCCTTTCCTTTTCCTTCTTTTCAACACCCTCTTCTGTCTACTTCCCTAGATGTCAGAGCTGTGTCGAAAGGATAAAAGGCTAACCTTAGGTCAGTCTTGAATGGCTTCAGGGAGCAATGGACACATTCCCATTTAGTTATCTAGTCCTTGCCACTCAAGTGGAACCTGAGGGGAGAACCATTTCTCTTTCTCACATACTCCAGATTGTATCTTTATTAGGGGCATTTAGGTTTGCCCCTTTATCAGCTAGCCCCAATGACTAACTTTTCCTTTTCCCTGACACCTGGCTCTCCCTTGATCACAGCTTGGAACACTGCTACTACTACCCCCTCCTTGATACTAGCTGTCAGCTCAGTCTATCAGAAGTCACCCACTCAGGTATCAAATTTTAAGATAATTGGTATGGATAGAAAATACATTAAATGTAGTGAAAAATATGGAATCGAAGGAAAAGTTCTAACTGTCAATTACAAATGCTAGTAGATTATATATGATACTATAAACCAGGAAAATTTCAATGAAAACCAATACCATTAATCATCCAGAATATAGGAATGAATGTAAGTGGTCATTTTAATGCCTATCATTCTCCATACTTCAAAATGCATTTGCTCTACATAAAAACAAGATGTGAATGAAAGCCTTGACTTGAAACAGTAGTAATACTAATTTTCAAACTTATTTTACATTATATTGCGTGAATTACAAGTTTAAGGATACGGTTAATAACAAAGTATGAGGAATTACATTTTATTTTTTTTATATATGACATCCCATTTCTGGATTCACTTTCCTAAAAATACATATATATATAAATAAAAGAAAAATGATGAATGATCACTAGCAAATTTTAAGAAAAAAGAAGACATAAAATAACAGTTAACATTTGTTTTCTATGACTTTTATCATTAAATCCAAACTGTTTAAAAACCAAGTGCCAGTACAGTACAGAATAAATGCAGTTGTAAATACAGGGGGTGTTCGCAAGTTTAACTTTCCTGCTTTACAAAACCTGTTAAAGTGAACTTATTTAGTAATCTATATACACAACTTTCATACTAGTAATACTTATGCTAATGAAACACATTGTGGCAATCTCAATATCCAAGTAAACTAAACTTGAAACAAAAACAAAACTAGTAAACTAGTGATATTTTTAGAGGAATAAAAAAAAATTACAAAACTGTATAATGTGAACAAGAGAATTTCACTGACAAAAAATTATGACATATTAGCTTAAAGACGTTGAGCTAACACACCAAAAGTTTAGAACATGTTAGCAGAATGTCAAGCAATGCATGGAGAATGGAAAGCAGAGGAAAAATCATCATATTTTTACAATCTGACTAAGAAGCTTGGAAAAAAAATCTTGAAATGGAAAATGCTATGATTTTATTTACTATCAATCAGTTACATGCACACCTTTCCAGCCAAAGCAGCTGTGTTCAGTTTTGAAAGCTTTGTTAATCATTGTTTTATAAATGGTCTTATATCTTAATGCAGCAAAAATGAAGAAAAAGGAGGGAAAAGAATTTTATTTACAAAAGTTTGTCAACACCAACAAAACTGACATGTGAAAATAGTTCTGATGGACAGCGGTTGTCAAGGTTAGGATGGTCTAAAGAGAGAGAGGGGGAAAAAAAAAAAAAAAAAAAAAAAAAAAAAAAAAAAAAAAAAAAAAAAAAATCAGGAACTAAAGGACAAGAGAAAAAAGGAGAAGAGATTGCACAAGCATACAATACAAAATCCCACAAGCATTCTGCCAATCTAAAGCTTGGATAGTCGAGAGGTCACCCAGGTATATCCATATTGCCATTAAAGATATGCTGGAACCTTGACCATATACCCCAAAAGTCTCCAATGTAAAAATCTAGTTGGAAACATTTGACAAATTTTAATAGCCACTTCCTCTGAATTATAAATATTTTCAAAATGATCTATTTGTGCCTATGATTATAAAAGCTCCCAGGGAGTTGTGCTTCTGCACTTGGTAATAAAATTTAGTACATTCCTCTTTGATTATGTGTGCGATATAAACACAAAAATGATGTCATTTCTTTATCCCACTTTATCACATAAATAAATACATTGGAGAAATATTAATCAAATATTACAAATACCCTTTGTAGAACACTAAATGGAATGACCTATAGTTTTCAGCAACAAGGTCAATCTACTTGTTACTGATTAAAAGGGAATACAAAATATCTTTCTTGCAAAAGATCCTGATCAAAGCACCTAACTTTGTACAAAATTCAAATAAACTTGTTCGAGGACAATATCACAATATTTGCAAGACCCCACTGTGATCATCACTCAGTGACCTGAGGGAGTAGGCAAGTCTTTGGTGCATTCTTGGATCCAGGGATGCGCCAGTACGCCCTCGAGGTTCAAGCGAGCACGAGGGTTGTGACGGAGTAGCTGGGGAAGACAGAACATGAGTAATGAAACTTGGTAACTTTGTCTGATTTGACATGATCATGTAGGTCCTGTCAAAAACTGACAGTAATGTTCCTGCAACTTTTTTTAAAATATTTTTTTATAATGAATGAGATATATGTAGTGTGCACTTGTACATGTGTGTTATTTTTTATAAAATTTCCTTTGGCTACATTTATATGATCCCATATAAGTTTAGGCTCTGAACCAACTCAGCTGTGTTTTCACAC
>NW_020869456.1:325860-333360 GCF_003789085.1 Penaeus vannamei
CGTATTTTAGCATATTTGTTTCTCTTTTTGGTCGCAATTTCTTCTCCTCCTCCGTCGCCCTCCTCCCCCCCCCTCCCCTCGTAAGCGCGGTGCCTGTCTCAAAGATAAATAATAATCATCTGCAGTTATATCCTCACAAACACATGTTATGATATATATAGAGAGGGATAATCTATACGTCCTCCTTTGAGCGCGTACATAACGGAACTACTTTGAAAATGAGTTGAAGGAGCATTAAAGATTAAGAGAATAGTTTTGAGTCAAATAATCGCTCTCGTCTTATTTTGTCGACATGAAATTATCATATACAGTAGGGTATATCTAATCTGTAAAATATGAAAAAAAATGTGGAAAAAGGATATTGAAGTGAATACGAGAAATGGACATTGACATTAATAAGTATATTGGAGTTTCAGAGATCCCATCTACATATATAAAACAAAAAGAAATGCATCATAGCCGTAGCTAAGATCCTGAAATTTAATAGATTCGCTCTGAAATAATAAATGACATCAAAAGTACCATTAAAAAAGCCCTAAATCGAAGGCAAAAGTGGAAGAAACATATGTAAAGAATACTAGATTTAAAGTCCATCGCTCGACCAATCAGCGTCGAGATCCCGGATTTAAATCTCTCGAAAGGCTGCTCAAGTCGGCTTCCTTCTCTTTTCGCTATTTTCCCCCGTTTTTCTCCTCTTCTGGTAAGTTTTTGTGCGTTTTAGGCGCGTATCAAAGCATCATTGTGTATCATGTGTGGTCAATTAATGATAATTGTGATGAGTTTGGCCGAAAAGACGAAATTTGCGGGAAGTTCTTGGAAGGGAGAGAAGCGCGGATTCCACCAAAGCAAAAGTCGATTGTTATTTTTTAAATATCTAGTTTATATTTCTCTTTACGACGATCATATTTTCAGCGTGCTTAGTGTACTTTCCATTTCATTTTTATCGTCTTTTGTGAAACTTTAGTCAGGAGTATGAGGATAAAATCGAGAAATATCTTTTATGAAAATTCGAAATTATAGGCTTCGAAATATTGTTTATATTTGTTAAACATCTCTTTTTTATCGACTGTTATCGTCCTCACAATTTGAATGAGTAATTAATGAGAATGAGAGTATGAGAACATGCAATCCTGTCTTTCAGTAAAGGAAAAATGTGAATAAAGTCATCAAATACATATTTTGAAACATACGTACTGTATATTTTGAATTTTTGGAAATAGTTTTACTTCTTTAATTTGAAAGTTCGATATCGGTGACAATTACCGTTTGCTGTTTCACATTTGAGAATTTCTTAAATATGTAGTTTTCCATGGATGATTTTAATTGTTAATAGATAAGGATAAGTACTGGCTCCTTTGTATGTAAATAACATCCTTGAAAGAGTACTGTAGCATCAATTAACAACGATATATCTTTCTTTTTCTCATTCCTTTTCATCCAGTGTATTGTTTACCCACAGATTTAAATTCGAGTCTCTTCCAAAACAGCTTCAACACATTTTAAAAAGAATTTTCTTGAGATCATTAGGCATTCAAGATATTCAAATGCATGTAAAACTCAGTGACGCAAAGGACTTGTAAGCCTCCTCTGTCAGGCGTAGTAAAGCAAGGGAGCGCAGTTCGAGCTCCGTCTTGACAGAATACGTGCGACTGAGGTTTTCTGGCCTTTGCTGGATGACAAGCACAAAAGTCACAGCATTTGTTTGAATCACAACACATGCATCGGTAATTAATACTTCATATTCATTGTAGTGGAATGATTTATCCCACTTACTTCAGGAAAAATAATATCACCTTATCAACCCCACAGCAATCAGCAGCAGGCCAGTCATTGTGAACTGAATGCTGACAAATAAAGAGAACGGGATGATGGCAAGTAGCAGCAGCAGCAGTTCCTTGCGACTGCCCCTTCAGGAGACCTCCAACGTCCCCAAGAGCATGGAGGCATCACGGAAGGAGAGCACGAGCAGCACAGGCAGCACTGGGTGAGTCTTGGGACTTGCTCTCTTGATGTTGGGTCGGGGCTGTTGTGTCAGTTAG
Organism: Penaeus vannamei; assembly: GCF_003789085.1. Classification (NCBI taxonomy): domain Eukaryota; kingdom Metazoa; phylum Arthropoda; class Malacostraca; order Decapoda; family Penaeidae; genus Penaeus; species Penaeus vannamei. The sequence continues at coordinate 327,900 of NW_020869456.1, forward strand.
TTTTGTTTTCTGGGTTTTGTCTTGGTATCCTTTGTTCTCTTATTTACCTTTGCTCATCTTTCCTTTCCTTGTTGTTTTCCATTCTCTCATTCCCTTTCTCTCTCACTCTCTCTTCTCTTCTCTTTTCACTCTCACTCTCTCTCCCTCTCCCTCTCCCTCTCCCTCTATCAACTCTCTTCTTTCTGCTTCTCTTTTCACTATCTCCCTCTCCCTCCCCTCCCCCTCCCCCTCCTCCTCCTCCCTCTACATCTCTACCCCCCCCCCCCCCTCTCTCTCTCTTCTTCCTCATTCTCTCTCTCTCCATCTCTCGCCCCATCATCTCTCTTCTCTGCATCGTCACTCTCCGGATCTCTCTCTCCTCTGTCCTCTCGTCTCGTCTCTCTCTCTGTCTCATGGTCTTCTCTCTCCTGTTCTCTCTGATTCCTGTCTCTCTCTCTCTCGTCCTTCTCTGGCTCTCTCTCTTCTCTCTCCCCTCTCTCTCTCTCTCATCCCTCTCGCTCTTCTCTCGCTCGTTGTTCTCTCATCTCTTCCTCTCCTTTTCTCTCTCCCTCTCTTCTTCTTCGTCCATCTATCTCTAGTTCCTACCTGCTCTCTTCCTCTCTTTCTTTCTTTTTTTTCTTCTCCTTCTCTGCCTTTTCTTCTCCCTCTCCTCTCTCTCCTCAGGATCTCGTCTCTTTCTCTTTCCGTCCTTTTCTCTTCTCTTCTCTTTTTTTTTCCTCTTCTTCTTCTTTCTTCATCTTTCCTTTCTCTTTTTCTCTCTTTCCTCTTTTTCTCTCTTTCTCTCGGGCTTTTCTCTCTTTCTGGGTTTTTTCTCTCTTTCTCTTTTTCTCTCTTTCTCTTTTTCTCTCTCTCTCTCTCTCTCTCTCTCTCTCTCCCTCCTCTCGTCTCTTTCTCATCATCGTCTCTCCTCCCTCCTCTACTCTTCTCTCCTTTTCTGCTCTATTAGAAGTCTCTTCTGTATCTTCATCCTTTCTTCTTCTTCTCTCTTCCGCTCTTCCTCCTCCTTCTTCCCACCCTCCTCTCTTCTCTCATCATCTCTCATTCTCTCTCCTCTCTCTCTCTCTCTCTCTCTCTCTCTCTGACTCTCGTCTTATCTGCTCTCTTTCTCTTTCTCTCTCTCGATCTCACCCCTCTCCTCCTCTTTTTCTCTTTTTCTTTCTTCCCCATTTTCTCTTTTCTCCTCTCTTCCCTCTCCTCTTCCTTCTCTTTCTTCTCTCTCTCCTTCTCTCTCTATCCCCTCCCTCCTCTTTTCTTCTTCTCTCCGCTCATTCTCCTCTTTCCTCCTCTTATTCTCTCTCTCTCTTCTTCTCTCTCTCTCTCTCTCTCCGTCTCTCCCTTCTTTTTTCTCTCTTTTTCTCTCATTCTCCTTTCTCTTCTCTCTCTTTCCGATCTCTTCTTCCCCCCTCTCTCTGCTCTCTCTTCTTCACCTCCTCCCTCTTTTCTCTTTCTTCTCCCTCTTTTCTCTCTTTTCTCTTCTTTTTCTCTCCACTCCCTCCTCCCTCCCTCTCATCCTCACCCTCCTTTTTCTCCTCTCTTTTCTTTTCCTCCTTTTCTTCTTCTCTCACTCCTTCTTCTCCGAGCTTCGTCCTCCTTTTCCTCTTCCCTTCTCTTTCCTCTTTTTCCTCCTTTCTCTCTCTTTTCCTCTCTCTCTCTCTTTCCTCCTTTTCCTTCATCTCTCTCTCCAGATCTCACTAGCTTCGCTTCACATNCTATATTCTCTCTGTGAGATCGTCATCTATCTCTTTCTTCTCTATCTCTATCATACTATATACATATAGTACATTATATAGTATATACATATATATATATTATAAGTATATATATATATATATATTATATATATATTATTATTATATATATTATATATATATATATTTTTATATATATATATATATATCATATATACATATATACATATATATATATATATATATATATATATAATATATATATTATATATATATATATATATATATATATATATATATATATACACACACACATAAACGTACACATATATATATGAAACGTATCCATGTTGACAAATGTAGAAAAGGTGAATGAGACTGGATATCTTCACAATACAAGAGATGTATTTGACCGGTTTCGATTACGTCTTCATCAGAAATACATGTATTTCTGATGAAGACGTAATCGAAACCGTTCAAATTCATCTCTTGTATTGTGAAGATATCCAGTCTCATTCATACCTTTTCTACATATATATATACCATTAAAGCACAAGCAGACTTCTTTGATCACGGACAGTCTTTCTTTCACTACTACTCATAGGGAGTTTTGTTTCATTACGTCCCCTTTCCATAAACGTTTTAGAGGCGAGCTGAAATTGGATCCCGCACATCCCTGAAAATTCCCATGCATCTTCTGGGAATTCCGTTAGTCTGCGCTCAGCCGCCCGGCGTGAGTCTGAAACTGCAGAGCCAGGAATCCATCGCTGGCTGTGGGTGTTTATGTCTCTTCTGTGACGTAAACGGATCCAATTTCATGAGGCTATTCGGATCCTCACTGAATTCCCATAATCTGTGACGCTCACTCAGATCGCTTCCATGGTTCGTTTCGAATTAATTAACTCAAACTGTTTTCGATACGTTTAATATACGATAGTGAGGCAGGATAACGTCAGCTTTTTTCTTTTAACATCATGGTTTCTGGCTGTTAGAGACAACCATTTGTGTTTTTTCTCGTTTTGTTTTTGTAATCCGATAAATAAATTGATTGTTGTTTTCTATGCCATGTAATTCGATTGGGGGTTGATAATGTATATAATCAGTAATCTAACCATTTCGTTCCCCCTGATATGAAACTTTGTCTTTTTCCACATTTTGCCATCGAGTCGCTTACACTTTTTTGTAAAACTTTCCAGTAAGTCATAGTGTAACGAACCATATGGTAGAGCTACATCGCATTCGATTTCACGACCTTTCGGTACTCTTGCGTGCATTGTCAGGATCCATATGCAATATATCGTTATGTAGATTCAATGCTGAACAAGGAGTATCTACGAGTTCTCCTTTTCTTCGTTCCTGGCAGTCATGTAGTTCTGTGTTGTGGAAAAAATGGTCTGTATAACGTATCAGTGTCTATACCTGTGATATGTATAGTGATATATATCCGATACCTCTGACATATTCTCCTCTGTGCAAACATCACAACAGGCGAGTGCTGACAGGTGGGCGGACAGATCAGGAGATATCTCTGAGGACCGAGTCTCAGGACTCTCTCTTTCGGATATTGGCTCATGGCGAAGGAGCTCTGTGAAGTCAGCCAGTATATTCTGTTTTGCCGAGACTACCTCTGGAATTCTATCGTTTTTTAAAAGAAATGAGAAGGTCTGACATATATTCCTCCTGCATTCTTGATGAAAATAAGTTCCACTTCTTGAGTCATATAGAAGGTGGGTGTCGTTTTTTCTCTCAAAATGGATATATTTTTCCCCCGATTCCTTTGTTATGAAAGTTATCGAAACCTCGCCTAAGAGCTCTGGATATTTGATTGTATTATTCATAATAGATGTCCTTTGTATGATTGTATTGGACTATTAAAATCCTGATTTCTTTTGGTAGATAGAGATTGGCGATGTTTTCAATTGTAAGAACAATTCCTTTGCATAGTGTGATCTGCGTGAACTTACCAGGTATATGGCAGCAGTGTAACAGGCTTTTGTGTCCTGCCCACAGACTGATTCAATACACGAATTTCTGTGGTTTGGGAGAAAATTTGCGAAAGAAGAATTTAATTTTGGTCACCAGAATTATGTTTCCTTGGGCTGTCTTCCCGTCCTCCGTCAACTGACCTTGTTTGGAGCTTTGGTGACCCTCTTTTTGAGAATCCTCAAGGTTCACTTCACGGAGAAGGAAAGGAGAATTATTTCAAAAATTTTAATTCTTTCTAAGACTGAATTCGTTCGTCAAGAAATGTTGCTCTTTCGTCTTACAATATTCATGCGAGGCAGATTTGCAGATAACATATGCGTGCTTTATATAGTAAATTAATGTTATTTGACCAGGTTCTGCCAGACAAAACGGGGTTCTAGATGTTATTATTCATGAAAAAGTTATGTTTATATAAAAGTACTGATAATAATAATGATGATAATAACAATGAAAACGACAGCAGCAATAAAAATGATAATGAGGATGATGATGATAATGGTAATGACAATGATACTAATAATTATAATAATAATAATATTTATTATTATCATTATTATTATTATAATTATTATTATTATACGGCTATAATAATGATAATGATAAAAATCATTATGATAATTATCATAATAGTGAAATAATAATGATGATGATAACAGTGATAATAGTAATAATCATAAGAATAATAATAACATTAATGTTAATAATGATGATAATGATAACCGTAATAATAAGGAGGAGGATGATGATGATGATATCATTAAAGATATTAAGGATAATGAAAATTACGATAATGATGATTAAAATTACAGTGATCATGACAGTAATGATAATGATAATGAAGATAAAAAATAATGATGATAATGATAATGAAGATAAAAAATAATGATGATAATGATAATAATAATGATGATAATGATAACAATAATAATAGTAATAATAATAACAATGATAATAAGAATAAGAGTAAGAATAATGATGATAACATTGATAATAATAATGATAAAAAGAACAAGAATAATAGCGATAATGATAAGAACAATGACACCACTCGCCATACGATGACAGGAAAGGGCATCTGATATTAAACCGCCGACAGGAACCGGCGGGCGAGGTCTGAGCGACAGCAGGTGGCAGTCGTGGGTTCTTGGCTCTCTCCGTCAAGATCCCGCCGGCTGTCATGCTGTCTGCTCGCTCCTCTGTGATTTTTTCTGCTGTCTGTCCGTCTGTCTGTTTTCGAATTCTGTGACGTCTGCACAAAGGAGTATTTTTGACGGCTTATTTCTCTTATTTCTTATTTCTATTTCTTCCTTCCCTCCATCCATCCATCCATCTATCCTTTCCTCTCTCCCTCCTACCCTCTTTTCCTTCTTCACCCCTTCCCCCCCTCTCCCTCTCTCCTCTTTCTATCTCTATGTATCTATCTATCTATCTCTATCTCTCTTTCTCTCATTCTCTCTTTCTCTCTCTCTTTCCCTCATTCTCTCATTCTCTCTCTCTTTTTCTCATTCTCTCTTTCTCTCATTCTCTCTCTCTCTCTCATTCTCTCTTTCTCTCATTCTCTCTCTCTCTCTCTTTCTCTCTCTCTATGTGTCTGTCTGTCTGTCCCCCGCATGAAATGTGCGCGCCAAGGGCTCCCGCCAAGGCCTTAAAGAGGGCCAGCCCCAGAGCAAGCGAGGCTTACCTATAAAGAATCAACTTTGCAATATTTGTCTCCTTGACTGGCAAGGCGCTAGAGTAGAAAATACAAAATTGTAAAACATTTTGTTGTCGGGATGAAGCAAGCACAC
>NW_020869456.1:338360-340860 GCF_003789085.1 Penaeus vannamei
ATTCTCCTGCCTGAGCGGCTCCTCGGCAGATGCCCCGCCTCCTCCTCCGCCCGTGGCTCGTATCCCGGGCGTCAACTCTGCGGTGGGAACAATGCATATTTAATTTACCCGCAAGACGTTACGAGGGGAAGATCGTGATGTTGGGTATGAAGAATCATTATGTTTTCCTTCTTTTTCCTGCGATTTTGGAAAATTAATGTTTGGGTTGGTTGAAAATACGGAATAGAAATTACCATCTGGAATTAGATAAGATATTTAAATGATTTGAGAATTTACCTTAACGGCTGCTTTTGCTAACTGTGAGGCTTGTAAGCTTAACAGGATTTTGGTAATAATGTGCTAGCTGAATTATTTAAGTATAACAATGAGAGATAATCGTGTTTGTTTTTTTGTTTGTTTGTATGTGTGCGGGCGGGCGCGCGCGTGTGTGTTTGTAGAAGTCCTTACACAATCTTCTTTCGTAGTTGCCTAACCATATGGATATGATCTAAGTGCAAATATTCTTCACGGCCAACCATTCTACAATTTGTGTTTTGATAGACGTGTTAGTAGCTCCTAGATGATCAAACGTTGCACTCAGTGGTTTGCATTTTCTAAATAACCTTTCTTTTTTTTTTTTTTTTTCAAGCCATTTCATAAAAAGGTTAAAAAGAGAAAAATAAGCGCGAATAAAAGCCTCGTTGCCTCAGACAAAGGTGGAGTGGTGACGCGAGAGCAGAAATTCCAGTACGGGAGGAAAATATTTATCTTGTAAAGCGAGTGACCTCCTCTCTACTGGGGAAACAGCGGCGCCCTAACGATACCCACTCAAGGTAATTAGTCACATCAGCTGGGTATATTTGCTGAATAGGTCGGGACTGAGGATTAATCAGCTTTCGAACAGCGTTGAAAGGGGAACCGAAGCAAGAAATGTTCAAAGTCGATAAACTGGTATCGGCTATGAATGTCTAGTGCAGAACATTGTCAAATGATATAAGAACTATTACAGATTTCTTGTATCATTTAACATGTAATTGACATAAGATGCTGCCACTCACTCTTGAATTAGAATTTGAGATCAATTTGTCTAAATTTTAGTTTTCATTTCTACTTTTCCCTTCTTTTTCTTTTCAATCCTCGCAAAACGAGCTGACGGGATCCGTTGTAGTGTAGAGCGCTTGGCCGTCGCCCGGACTCTGCATTCGAGAAGCACGGCAGGCGCGTCAATACTCTTTCAAGGCCGGACATCAAAGGCATACTTCGTCCTAAGCTTCAGTTGACAAAAAGAAACACGATGTACATAGCATTATAATTCGTAGATGTGACCTGAACAAAGGTAGAATAATGGTAAAATATCCCTCTGATAACGGCAAACATACATACAAGGTCGTGATGAATAGCCCTATCTTCCCCCGTCGAACATTTTCTTCCTCTCCTACAAAAAAATCACTTCCAACTTCCACGCCATTAAAAAAGAAAAAGGAAAGTCCCTCCCCTTTTCCTTCAGCCATCTCGGGGCGAATCTCGACCTCGGAATGAATGAAGATGGAACTTTCGATCTCCAAGAAATCCGGACGGAATTAGAAAGATTATTCTCAGCTTCATGAATATTCGATCCGAAGGCCGCGTCTTAACATTTGTATCGCTTCCCGCCCTCATCTCGGTGTTCACTATTAGACAAACTCAAATAATGCAACGACATGGAAATAGACTATGTATATATATATATATATATATATATATATATATATATATATATATATATATATATATATATATATATATATTTTTTTTTTTTTTTTTTTTTTTTTTTTTTTTTTTGACAAGATTTTATGTGCATTCATTATTTCCATCGCTGTAGTTTTTATATCAGAATTGTGATCTCATCATGATAATCATAGTGGTGATATTCATGATCGTGCTTGTTTTTATCATAGTAACGATGTTGGTGGTCGTAAAAATTAAAGGAAATTATATATAATGAACCTCCTTTTACTGGTAATATTGATGATAACGATGTTAGTTAAAGCAATTTTAATAACCATACTAATAATCATAATGTCCATGATAATCCAGATAATGATAGTGATAATGACAATAATAAGTGTATTAGCAAAGATATACTAAGAATGATAATACTGATTCTAATACTGATACGAATACTAATTCTGATTGTGTAGCTCCAACAAATGATAAAAAATAATTATAATAATGATAATGCAATAATAATGATAACTAATGAAAAATAGTGATAATCATAACCAATGCCATTACTATTTCTGTTACTATTAATACTACTACTGTTATTAATGTTACTACTACTGCTACAACTACAAACACCAACAGCACTCCTCTACCAACCATTACAACAGTATTCGCAAAATCACAGGCTATTTCGTCCTTTGCATTAACAGCGAATGCAGCCGCCACAGACTCACAGGATAACTATAATGTCCTTTTATTTCCAGGTGAGTTTACGGGCGATGGTTGCGTGTTGTATGGCAAGGGGTAAGTACGTCTT
>NW_020869456.1:345860-348360 GCF_003789085.1 Penaeus vannamei
TGTATATAGTATATATATGTATATATATATATATGTATATATATATATATATATATATATATATATATATATATATATATATATATATATTATGTATGTATGTAGATATATATGTATATAATATATATATATATTATATATATATATATATATATATATATGTATATATATATATATATGTATATATATATATATATATATATATATATATATATATATATATATATATATATATATATATATATATATATATATACATACACGCACGCACGCACACACATTTATATGAATAGTCGAGGATATTTATAGAATACAAAGAAGTAATACTACTCCTTCGGCATTGCTGTTGCCAAGGCGATGTCGGGCCTCGACATAAGGTCGCTTTTACGGAGATTTACATCCACACAGGATTTTGGCGTTGAAGGAAACCCGAAAGGAACTCCAACCTGACTTCCAGTTAGATGTGAGGTGTCGTGTCTGATAAGGCCTATGGGATGGCTGGTTTTCCATAACCATATACAGTAAAAAACGTGTGTGTGGCATATCACGTGTGTTAGTTTATGAGAACTATATCTAATAATATTTTCGTTTACTGAATTTTTATTTTCGTTTACTCCTGTAGCTACCTCCTCCCTCCATTCCTTTTCCTACTGTTTTTGAGAGAAAATTGTAATGATATGAAATATACCAGCGGGATGGGATTAGCACAGTCATTCCCAATGTCATTCCGTTTTCTACGGGATTTTTCCTATCTCGCTCTCCCTTTGGCTTTGGTGATACAATTCTTAGGAATATAAGTCTAAGCCATAGTTGTTATGCAACAAGGATATAATTTGAGTGAATTTTACTGATGGCACTCCTACGGCAATAAACCATTATTTCCTCCTTCCTAATTTTATGGCTTTTGTCTTGCACATTATACTGATTCTAGAGTTCCATCCTCTGTTCATTCTCCGATGCATTGGGAAGTGTCACCTTCAACAGCTGCACACATACACACACAAAAAAAGAAAAAAAAAGCGATCCGACTTAAACGTGGCTGTCGGCATCCCCAGGCAGTTCGGGATCCTTCGCGGGAAAGTCGTCACTCGCCTCGGTCATGCAACGACATCGACGAACTCTCCCTTGCTGCTTCGGAGGAAAGGAAAGACGCATTAACCTGCTTGGGAGGAGAGTCAATTTGTAAGAAAAACAGCATGCCATCAATGTTCACTTCCAGTTCATAATGAGACTAATTAAGTAATTTGATTATTTATAGGGCTCTAAGGTCGTTGTTTTTTTTAATGAATTTTTTTGGTTGTGGTTACAGGATTTCGAAGGAAAATTATTGATAAAAACATTTCGGTGGGGTTGGCAGTGCGAGCCTTTCACATACACACACACGCACACATACGCGCGCACACACACGCGCACACACATACACACACGCACACATACGCGCACACACACACACGCACACACGCGCACACACACACACATACGCACACACACACACATACACATACACACACACACACACACACACACACACATACGCGCACACACACACACACACACACACGCTGTTAAGACTTACACGGCACAGTGCATTTCTATGGTTATCATTTTAATCCCACATCAGCGATCCCTACATGATGTAATTTGAAGTTTAAGCTTCATCCGCTGTAACTGTCATCATTTCACTATGAAAGAATAAATAATTTTTGACACATTTCTCGCATGTAAAGGATTTATCTCATTTTTATAGGTGGTCGTAATGAGAAAAGGGTAAATGTTCACAAACATCTAATCAAAACACTAAGAAAATCATCACTCATACAAACAAAACTTATTGTCTCTCTTACAGCGATTCCATGAAATGGGAACATCGCTGTGACGTCACGAAAATATCGCTGGAGGCCAGAATATCGATCGACGGCAATTTCTTTGTTCACAACAAACCGCCCTTTTTGTTTCAGATCTTTGCAGCTCTACATTTTTGCTTGCGATATTTCCACATTTTCAAGTACTCGTTCTATAATGTTTTCTGCCCACCATTCCCCACCCGCACCCAGCTTTATAAATGAAAATAAACAGTTCTTGGGAACTTTCTTCGCTTATTTTCCATTACGTAAACAGATGTTCCTGGAATATATCACGAAAAAAATGCATTGTGCACCGCGCATCCCTCATATGGCAACAGTTTGCTGTGAGTTGGCAACACACTGGGTCGAATTCGGACCCTAAGAGTGCCGGGTCGTTGCCGACCTCCTCTTGTTTAGCCAGAATAGGTCACTGTCCAATGCTGCTTTCGGATTTGCTCGCTCAACTCGGCGACGAGCAGTTTAAGAAAGTCAGACACGATATTGGAAAACATAAACATCACTTTAAAAAATCGTTTTTTATGCAACACAAATATGGATACATTCATTCTTAAGATCTGTCATGTTTATTATTTCATATATGCTGGTTAAAAGCTCTCTGATTCAATGTATTACTGCCTTTGTTAATCGTTTCCAGT
>NW_020869456.1:378360-385860 GCF_003789085.1 Penaeus vannamei
CGTTGCCCGAGTAATGGCTACATGCGCACACACCTCTGCTTCTGTCCATTGGATTTCTTGCGTCGCCGTCTACGAAATTATGCTGTATATCGGTTTGGATGTCCCTAAAAAGCGCCATGGAACAAATTCTATTACATGCATTCCGACGCCTGTCCAGCTCAGTCCGTCCTGTCCTCCTCTTCGTGCCCGACCTACACGAGTGGGTTTACCCAGTTGTGTGTGGGTGGCCGACGGTAGACTAGTCATCGGGGAGTATGGCGAGTATCAAATGCTCATCTCTTCCCTCTTGAAGGCCGTGTTTGTGTGTGTGTGTGTGGTGGGTGTGTGGGGTAGGGAGAGGGGTGCGGCGCCAAATGTGTTGAGTTCGGTTTGCCTGGAGTGGGGGTGTCCGACTCTGCTCCTAGCCAGTGTGTGGTACCCATGTCTGTAATCAATGTGTGTTGCTATATGTATCCTTCCCCTGCTCTCTACCTGGCCCGCCTGTTGATGGCTGATGCGAGTGTTCTGCTTCCGAATCCTACAAGTTTTGGCGGCTGGCGCGATCAGGTATATATATATTTATATATATATATATAATATATTATATGTAATATATATTTACTATTTATGTAGATATTATATATATATATAATATAATATATATAGTATATATAGTATTATATATATAGTATATATATAATATATATATATATATATATATATATATATATATATATATATATATATATATATATATATATATATATATATATATATATATATATACATGTATGTTATAATGTATATATATATATACATATATATGTATATATGTATATATGTATATATATATATATATATATATATATATATATATATAATATATATATATATATATATATATATATATATATATGTTTAAGCCTGTGAATACATTGTGTCGCATATGTTGGCAAGAGATCAGATTCATATAATCCTCGCGCGCCGCCGATGTGTCTAGGCGAGTGTCGTCTTCCTCTTCGGATAATTCGGCGGCCAGACATTTATTTCTTCGCTTTTGTACTTTCGTATATGATTTAGCAACATTTTCCTTTGTGTCCATGTGTTTGCAATGTTAATGGCGTTCATGTGAATTTAGCATCTCGGAATCTGTGAGTGAGTGTGTGTGTTTGTGCGTTTGTGTGTGTGAGAGAGAGAGAGAGTGTGTGTGTTTGTGTGTGTGCATGTTTATTCGGGTGTGTGATTGCATGTGTGTATCTGTGTCTATGTGCATGTGTGGTTTTGTATAAGTGTGTGTGAGTATTTGTATTTGTCTGTGTATCATGTGTGGGCATTCGTGCGTGCGTGTATGTGTGTCGGGTTGTTCGTTTGTTGGAATGAATATGTGTGTGTGTATGTGTATGTGTGCGTGTGTATATACATGTGTGTGTGTTTGTATATGTATGTGTGTGTATGCATGTGTGTGTTTGTTTGCTTGTGTGTGAATGATTGTGTATGTGCATGTACTTCGTACGTGTTTGTATGTATGTGTGTGTGTATGTGAGCATTTATAAGGGAACGGTATATGTGTCTGGGTATGTATTAAGTTATTGGAGTAAAACTTCTGTTAGAAGATTAATAAATCCCGCCGAAAGTAAGTGGAAAGTAATATTGAAAACTAATTTGCATATTCTAAACTTTTATTGAACAAGCTTTTATACTTAAAGAACACCGCTTGCAAGAGAGAGGAAGGGAAGGAGAAAGGAAGGGATGAGAGAGAGAGAGAGAGAGAGAGAGAGAGAGAGAGAGAGAGAGAGTGAGTGAGTAAAGAGATGGGAATGGAGAAAGAAAAAAACAGACATAACGTTAGAGGAGAGAGAGATAGAAGATGATCAGGGAAATAGAAGCAGATGCATGCGTATAAGGAGAAAGGAAGGGATGAGAGAGGGAGTAGAGAGATAGGAGTGGAGAAAGAAGAAAACAGACATAAAGATAGAGGAGAGAGAGATAGAAGATGATCGGGGAAATAGAAGCAGATACATACGTATACGAGCCAGATAGCTAGAGAGAGAGAGAGAGAGAGAGAGAGAGAATGATGACGTTACGCTACATAGTTATATTTTCTGCATACGAAAGTAAAACGAGTCCGGCATTGTTGCAAGAATTGGCTGCCACACTGACCGACGGCCGTAGTACCTCCTCTGGACATGAATAAGGAAGCTCTCCATTCAGTGTGCTTATGGTGGGTCAAGAACGATGTGGAGTAAGACTGACCACCCACGGCTCGCTAGTACTGTGGGCTATGTATCTCTGTCAGTTATTTCTTTCACACTTTATTTACGCCGGTTAATATCTATGAGTCGATTTGTTAATAATTTTCAAGGGCTGAAGAATGGGAATATATCCTTGAAGACTGAAGATACTATTTGTAATCTTATTAGAATACATGGGTATTTTTCCATGTTCTTACTCCGTCTTATCTCACCTTCATTCCTCCTACGCGGCTCGTGATTTGCGGGGGAGGGCACTCGTAGGGCGTATGACGTCATCGTCCTTTTTCATTTCCTCGGTGACGTCACCATCATCACCGTCGTGGGAGTCGCAGGCATGAGGAATTAAGGGATGATCACTGTCTGATCCGCCGATATCCTCGTTCCAAAGCCCAGCGGTGACCCAGAGGCAATGCAGTGCCAAGGAGGGACGCGATGCCAACGCAGTGCCGGTCCCTTGCCTCCATCCGGCTTCCCCTCAGGATGTTGTCAGCGCAGTGCCGGCCCGGGGAATGGCCGGTAATCTGCCCTATCCTATCTACCGCTGAAACTGCGGCCTTCATCCTGCATGCTCTTATCCTGGCCACGTCGCCGGGCCGCTTTGGACGCTCGACTTTTACCTTTCAGCTGCGACGCCCGTTCGCGGTCTTTATTCCTGCCTTTGTGTTCGTAGATCCATCGCTGGCCTTGAGGTGTGCGTTTTGGGGGACGATATGACGCTAGATAAGAGCGAAGTGATAAGAGCAAAGGCGACAGTTCCTCGCCTGACGTTTCGCTTCACTTTGCCTCGAATTCTCACGGACGTTGCTTTTTGTGACTTTTCCATCTCGGATCCAATGGACAATTCTATTCTGCCTTGGTTAGTCGCGCGCATCCACCCACACTCACAGATACGCACAGACAGTCGCACATACATACTCCTCAAGCACACACACACACACACACACACACACACACACACACACACACACACACACACACACACACACACACACACACACACACACACACTCCCAGAAGCAAAATTGTACTGACGAAAGGAAATAAGAAAAGAAGCAAAAAAATACAGATAAGTTTAAAGCTAAAAAGAAAACCTTTTTATTCTCCAAGAAAAAAAAAACATCTTTCCTGTAAAACCGGAAATGCATCATGGCGGCCGTCCGTTCTCACCTGTTCCTCCAAGGTGTGTGCTCCTTCCCTAGAATAATCAATACTTACAACTCAAGAGCATCTCGACGCGGCCATTCAGCTTCTGGCGCTCGTCCCCACGTGCTTTGCGGTCGCTGGCTGACGGGGCCGGACGGAGAGCGAATCCACTGGATATATTTTTCCATGTTTATAATGCGTAGTGAATAAGGAGAGCATCATGTACGCACACTCACACCACCGTATACACGCGGGGTTAACAGTGGGATTAAAAAGGGTATTTCATCATCTTTCATTTTTGCATTATTATTTTGATATTGATATATTACCTACATCTTTAAATCACGTGTAAAATAAATCTGTGGTACTGGAATACTTAACGCTTGTCTTTTTTCGTGAATATTTCAAGTGCGAGATTGATTGTTTTACGTAAATTCCTGCCATTCGCTGTGCTAATTCTCGGGAAGAAGAAAGAGAGCTGTGAACTCTTCTCGGTACAGCAACCTCTTCTGCTGTCGAAATTTCAATCGATTTTAATAACATCTCGCTACCATATACATGTGTGTAGGTGTGGGTGGGTGGATGTGTGTGGGTGAATGCACATTATCCGCTGCCTATAACAGTAGTGGGAGCATCTAAGCTGCTTTTATCGCGATTGTTTTAACGGGCAAAGGAACCTGGCGATGCCGTAGGATTTCCTGGGGGCCTGTGTCTTTAGCAGCCATGTTTTATCAAAGCAATTTTTTTTTTCAATTTTCCACGTATATTAGCTTTCTTCACGCTTGATTATGCACGTTTCCTTTCGTCTATTGCGAGTGAAACTTTCGAATAGCACCCGCTCCATGAATGGTTTTTCTTCCCTCACATTCTGTAACGTTTGACTTGTTGACAGCGGTGTATACACATTTTGTACAAGGGGAATCTTTTCACTCTCCACGCAGCGTGTCTCTCTCCTCCCCCGCCCCTCTCTCTCCTCTCCTCTCTCTCTCTCTCTCTCTCTCTCTCTCTCTCTCTCTCTCTCTCTCTCTCTCTCTCTCTCTCTCTCTCTCTCTCTCTCTCTCACTCTCCTCTCTCTCTCTCTCTCTCTCTCTCCTCCTCTCTCTTACTCTGCTTCTATCTCATCTCTTCTCTCACTCTCACTCTCTCTCTTCTCTCTCTCTCTCTCTCTCTCTCTCTCTCTCTCTCTCTCTCTCTCTCTCTGCTCTCTCTCTCTCTCTCTCTCAGTTAGTCCCTCCCTTCTCTCTATCTCTCTCTTTCTCTTTCTTTGTCTCTCTCTATCTCTCATCCACATACACACACATTCCCCCTCTCCTTAGTTTTCTTTCTTTTATTTTGTCTTTTTTATCCTCATTTTCATACCTTTACCTGCAGTAATCACCATGTCCCCGTCTTCCTCATATTTTCCTTTTCCCCATTCCCCTCCCTCACTTCTTCCTTATTTCTATTCAGCTTTACCCTCATTCCCCTCTTCCCTCAGAGCGACCTTCTGTTCTTCCCTTCATTCAGAGGGGACCGTGTATTTGGACTCCTCCACTCTTTCGCTTCTCCTTTTGTTCCACCTCTTCATCTCACGCAGTCTGAAAGAACACAGGAAAGCGATGCGGAGCCGAACATTGCTGGCATTTCGATTACCACATCGCCGGCTTGCGTACAGCACGGCCCCGCCATTCATCAGGTGCCTTCTCCTGCCCTTCGTTCTCGCGTCTCCCCTTTCCCACCCCGCCTTGCCTCCGTCATCCTCCGTCCTCTTCCCCCTCCCTCCCTTTCGCCTTCCCCCTCCTGTGTGGCCCGGGAGGCGGCGAGCAGGAGCGGCGCGGGCCTCGCCGCTCTCCCTCAGTCTCGGCGTAGTCGCGCAGCGGGAGGAGCGGCAGCGTTACGCGCTCGTTCTCACTCGCCGACTCTCACTCGCCCTTGTTTGTCTCTCCTCCACCTGTTCATCCGCAGATTTGCTGCTCGCTGATTCCCCACTCGCGCGCTCGCGGGCTCGGCGATTCGGGTTGTGGCGATGCGGGGGATGAGCTCGCGATTTTCATGGAAAATAACAAAGTCCACATATGTGTGAAACAGAAATCTAGATATGACCCTTCATATGACAGAACTGTTGACAAAGCGTTGACTGGAGAGTGGACACGGTTCTCCGTAATAGTGAAGTGCTGTTAACTGTGCGAAGGAAGTGTAAGCTCTTGAACATAAGTACCAAAAAACTTTCCAACTTGCCCGCCATACGCTGTATTCCTTAGGGAAATCAAGGGAAGCGTGTTTGCGCAAGAGGACCGGGCTTTGGCGTCCAGACTAATTTGTCCTGACTGAATATTCTGTTTGGTGACTGTAGCGGCTCGCCGCGAAGATAGATCATGTCTTTCAGTCGCACTCTATTCAGATGGAGTTCCGCTGGCTTTTGTTCACACGGCGGGGGACAAAGATGTGTTGGAAACTGATCCAGGGATCTAATGTTAATTTGTTCATCAAAACTTGTTGACAACATGAACACACCCACATTCTGGCATGAACTTATATTAGGCAGAACATAATATGAAAGATATAAAGTTCATTCGTACAGGCCAAAATCTTTTAGGTCGTGTCAACCTCCACGTCTGAGGGGTCGTCAGGGGGAAGACTGGCCGAGGACGACCAGGGTAGAATGGTGGGGTAGATAACCTTGCGGGAGAAGGAATGGAGTGGTGCGTGACGGAATGGGTTTGAGGGAGCTGGAAGCGCACGGTGAGAGGGCTCATGATTTTGATTAGAATAATGGGCGTGTTGGAAAAGGAAAACATTTGGAATTCAAAGTTGGCTGGCTGTAGTGTATTACAAAGCGGGTGTAAGCTACAGGGATTAAAGGGAATGTACACTTGGATTGCTGTATTCCAAAGATTTGAAGGTGGAGAGCAATTGATACAAACAGACACAGATATATATATATATATATATATATATATATATATATATATATATATATATATATATATATATATATATATATATATATATATATATATATATATATTATATATATATGTAATATATCTGTTGAAAGACAAGAAGAAAACGAAAGAAGACAGAGGTAAGAAAGGGAGGTAGAGAGAGGAAAATACAGTAATAGGTTGGCTTAAGAGATACGAGAGGATGCTACGGGCGATACTGAGGGTAACCTTACGTTTTGTACGATGTAGAGAGTTAGCGAAAGAAATTTAGTGAGCTAAAGGAGTATCAGGTAGATAGGCTGTTAATGACAAACAAAGAGGGATTTCAGTGACATATAGAGAGAACGGGAGAGAGTGAGGAAGGGGGAGGGAGAGAGAGAGAGAAATCGAGAGAAGTGCGCTAACGAGAACCATTAGACGTTTTAGCAACAGCTTCAAAGGATATCTGTTGCGTAAGGGCTGAGGTAGGGAAGGCAGGCGTGGGCAGTAGAGTCAAAGTCCGGAAAAAAAATTTAGAAAGACGGCATCTTGAGAAACTAACTAAAGCAAACCAAGCTATTGACTCTGGTAACCGGGTCTTCTGTTTACCCATTCCTTGCAAATTTACTCGTGCTTCGCCTTATATGAAAATGTAACTTTTCTCCACCTTCCTCTGAGAATTTTCGTCTCAGACCTCTCGTCCTCGCCTCGCTCCTGGACCAGCGGGGCTCGGGCAGGCTGCCATTTCTCTGCGCTTCCAGTTGCTCATCTCTTTCTCTCTGTCTTTCTTTCTCTCGTTCTCTCGTTCTCTCTTCCTTTCTCCATTCTCTCTTTTCTCTTCTCACATTCTCTCTTTCTCTCTTTCCCTCTTTCTCTCTTTCACTCTTTCTCTCTTTCCGGCTTTCGTTTTCCTCCTTTTTTCTCTTTCTCTCTTTATTTCTTTATCTGTTTACCTATCTATCTGTATAGATTATTATCACCTTTCTTTATATCGATCTCTATCATTCTCTTTATCTATGTTATCTCCTTCGTCGCTCTGTTTGTCTATTTGTTTATCTGCCAGTGTGTTTATCTATCAGTCTTTCATTCTCTCTCTCTCTCTCTCTCTCTCTCTCTCTCTCTCTCTCTCTTCTCTCTCTCTCTCTCTCTCTCTCTCTCTCTCTCTCTCTCTCTCTCTCTCTCTCTCTCTCTCTCTCTCTCTCTCTCTCTCTCTCTCTCTCTCT
>NW_020869456.1:390860-393360 GCF_003789085.1 Penaeus vannamei
TCGCGTAAGCAATGTGCGAATTTTTAATCTGATTTCTGTATCCAGTGCCCATGCCAATTACCCGTATTGACAGGCCTTGGGTACATATATTTGCAACGCTTAGTGGTGAACTTGGAAGTAGTGAGGGCTGTTTGTGGTTGACAGGTTTAATCAGCCGATGAGTTGTTGGGAATGCATCATCATTATCGTTATTATTATGCACTCATCTGTCGGTAAGGGAGACTAAGTTTGATTCTTTCCCACTTAGTTATCATTAGAAATTATATATGTGCATAATGCAAAGAATCCATCTATCCTCAGTTGCGTAATAAAATGTAACTGATATGAATTGCACCTCGTATTACCCATTACACCCAGTAACCCGAGTAAAAGCTATTCAAAGACGGGAATGTATGGTTTTCTAATTGGTTGACTAACAGTGCAACCTCTCACGCAGCTGATAGCGATAACCCATTGTGTGCGGATTGATGATCAGTCTCAGTCATTACCAGTAAGCAACAGGATTTGTCTGCTATTAGAAGCTTCTTCCATACATTTACATCTGTAGCCATCAAGTACGTCTTCTCAGTGCATTGGTGGGCTTTTTTACTGACTACCAAGAAGCGACTTTCTAACCTTTTCTCTGATTCTGACGCGTCCAGCTTATGTCAGTTTAGCTTCTTCAAGGGAGGGGATCTGTCCTTGGTATTTATTTTCTCTGTTATCCAACTGCCGTCTCTCTGTGTAAAGTGCAGCTTCATTCATTCCACAGATCTCATTTAACATTCTGCAATTATATGCTGATAATTGGGAAAATGATACATGGAAAGGTCTTAAGGACTTTGTACTGTCGAGAGGATGCTGAAAATGGCAAAGTCACTGGCTTTGTTTCGCTGCTTTGCAGGGAAGAACATTAGATATGTATATACAATTTTGTCTGATTATAAACTTTATAAACATATTGTGTGAATAAATGGCTAACAACACGGAAATTGTATGTAAACCAATAGGTTGTTAGTTCTAGAAGACGGAAATGGCTTCTTTGCAACATTTTCGCATAGTGTAGATATTCCGTCACGTTATTCGATCGTGTGTGGGTCTCTCGTTTAGAAATGCAGGTATTATTCCTTGGATTTCAGTGGTGTCAGAGGCATTTCCAAAGGAACTACTGATTTGATTTCAGTTTCACAAGTAACGAATTTGATGGTGTAAGAGTTCCACGGGTAGGAGTAGTGTTTTGTTATCTTGCTTACGATTTGGTTGTTTTCTGTCTTTTCGTTTATCTTTCTGGCCTCCAGTACCTTTGCAAGAAGAATTTATTGGTTTGACATTTTTTTAGTCTCTTAACTTGTCTATGGGTGTATTGTTTCGGTTGTGCACACAACTTGACTCAGCACTCGCAGGGGCGTACTTGATTTCAGGCCTTGGTTTGGTACAAAGATTCCGTAACTGTCCATCAAACCTGAGATATAATACAAGGATATCCCCTAATACATATAAGGAAGTGATGTGAGAGACTGAAATACACAGTACTATAGTTTATAAACTTTCTTTTACAAGGTATATTGCAGAGTTTACACTTCGTTTGCACCATACCTACCCGTGCTACGAATATGGCAGTTAATCCGTTATTCAAATTTTAATGAAGCTGTTATTGTAACTCACTGCCTAGCTCTTGTTTTGTGAGATGTTTTCGGGGGAATTGTAAAAACTTGTCATTTGCCGTGCCCGTGCTGCGCTGTCGTCGCATACATGTATTTTGAAAGATCGAAACCGGGAAAGAAAATCTGGAAAGAAATTGATTGATCAATATTGTGAAGATAAAACGCGTATATAATGGTTGATATTGCTATTTAGTAATATTTGATTAACATTTTCCTCCTTTTTAGGACAAACATAACGAATGACATGTGCTCTTCACATGAAAATATACATGAATTAAACTAATAACTCTAAAGAAAAAAATGGATCCATAACTAACAGACGTTAAAAAAAAGAAAAAAAACTTTTTGCTTAAAAAAGAATAACCTGACTGCAAGTCATCATGGCCGACAAAACGCAGAGGAGTCCCGAAGTTCAAGAGATCGTGGAAAAGCTGCTCAAACTGCAAGCGGAAGAAAACAAGAAACGGAAACAAAGAAGGTAAGTAAGGCTAACCCAGAGGCGCCGGGAGGGCAGAGGGACATGCGGAGTGCGAATGCGATTTTAGTTTACTGATTTTGCTCACACCGAGGAGACTGTTGCACTGTACTGTCTCCCTTTTTCATTTCTTATTCCTGTTTGTATTGGTGATAGCATTATACTAATCCCAATGTCACCGATAACAGTAATCATATCAATCCGATTAGCAAGAGATATATAACATTCAAGGAGTGGGGATATAAGGGGAGGTCAGGTAAGCCTACTAATTGACTCCTCGGTGACATCCGAGGGTAACAAATTCACGGAACAAAACTACAGTGGACAGGGCAATTTGGCAGTTAGTCAGCGCCATTGGTTTGATGACTTGTTGAAAGAGCTG
>NW_020869456.1:405860-408360 GCF_003789085.1 Penaeus vannamei
CACGTACATCAGGAGGTGAGTGAGGGGATGTCACTCTCATCAATTCCGTTCTGAGGCATTAATTAGGGTGGGGAATGATGTACTCTTATCTGGCTTCTCCCGGGTGAAGATTCGTAGCGTACATGCTACGAGGGGAAGGTTTCACGTGAAAAATTGCGCGCGCGGTTTAAGGTTTATTAATGCGGTCAGAGAGAGTGAAGAAAGTGGGCCGTATGCTTTATTTAAATGAACATAAATGCAGCGTGTGATGTGGAGTGAAGGGAATGTGAGTGGGTATTTTTGGCTCGGTGAGGTATGGTGACCTGGAGATGAGCGTCCCTCGGCAATACTGCCTGGGTTAGGAGCGAAGGCTCGTTGGAGCTGTGGTATTTCCTGGTCGAGCGGATTGATCCTTGTGTTTATGTGAGCGGAGATGTTGATCGTTATGGGTGTTTATTGTTCACATAATACACAACACGGCACATTGCACAAAGGTATATTGTGCGGTGCGAGTGCACACGACTGTCCACACACAGTGCACAACAACACACACACGAGCACACACACACAACACACACACACACACACACACACATTATATATATATATTATATATACTATATATAGTGTAGTGTTGAGGTGTGTTAGGTAAGGGTATATATATATATATGATGTTATATATGGGATACGGGTATGATATAATGAGTTAAGTATATATATGCAGTGTGATATATATGTTGTATGTGTAATGCATTAGGTATATGAATTATATATATATAATGGATATATATATATATTAAATGTGAGAGCTAAGCTGTATAATATATAGTGTGTGATAGGTGAATAATATGTTTATATATATATGATTATTATATTATTATGATATATATATATTATATATATATATGTATATATATATATATAGTATTATAGATATATATATATGTTGTATATATATAAGTCCGATATAGTGTGAGTGGTATATATATAATAGTGTGTTGTGATATTATATGTTATGTATGTATTATAACTATATATCATATATAATGGAGTATTACATATTTGATAATACATAAGGCATATTAATAGTGATGTATATTTTATATATGTGTGTGTAGTGAGTGTGATGTATGTAGATGGGGATATAATCGAAGTAGTGTATGTTATGAGATATACATGTGTATATGTGTATATTATACTAATAGTATATATAGGATGGTGGATAGTATTTGATGGTTTAGATAATATATAATATATATGAGTATATAGTATGTGTGAGTGTGTGTGTGTGTGTGTTGTGATTGGATGTGTGTATATGTATATAATATATATATATATAATACTTATTATATATAATGATATTGATACTTATATTATATATAGATATATATATGTACTATATATAGTATAATGGTTGATAGTAATATATATATTATTAGTGATATATTGTGAGTGAGTATAATAACTGATTATAATATAGAGTGTATATGATTAGTATACATATATATAGTATATGATGTTATAGTGATATGAGTGATGGTAGAATATATAATTGATATATGCTATGTAGTGATAGTATTAGTTAGGAGGATAGGGAGTGTTTTATATTATATATGATATAATGTGATATATATATATATTATATACTAGGGGATAATATATATATGCTATTATATATATGATGATATAAATATATGATCATATGTATATCCATATATATATACTATATGTATGTATATATAATTGATTTGTGAGATAGCTGATTATATATATGATAGTATATATAGTCGGTATCATGATATAGTGTTGTGTAGTAGAGTAGTATATATGAATAGATTATATATTGCAAATAATCGTATATATTATGTGTGTGTGGTTGTGTGTTGTGTTGTGTGTGTGTGTGTGTTGTGTCATGTGCTGTTGTATATATATATATATATAGTATATATGAAATCTATATATTACCGATCAGATATAGCCGAAGTGTGTATATATATACTGGGGTTAGCTGAGTGTATGACTAGGGGAGGATTGAATATATATACACACACACACAATATATATATAGGTGAATATAGCGGTATATAATATATATATAATTTATATTATATATTATGTTTGGGAGGTGTTACTTATATATAATATAGTTAGTATATACTTGTGTTGAGGTGAGAATTGAAGGTAAGCTAAATGATTTGAGTATATAATATATATAGTATATATTATGTACTGTATATTTATATGTGTGTATACTATATATATATATATGATATTATAATATATATATATATATTTGCTGTATATATTAATGTATAGTTGTAGTATATATGTAGCATACCTATATATTATATGTATGTATAGTAGTATATACTATATTAGTATATAATATGGTGAAGTTTATGTGAATACATATACTTTATATATAGTGTATGTGTATACACACAGCCAGCGCAACTACTCGAACACACACACACACACCACACACACACACACACACCACACACACACACACACACACACA
>NW_020869457.1:27936-32936 GCF_003789085.1 Penaeus vannamei
TCTTTCAGTATACGTGACTTGATAACACATTGGCAATGGGGAAGCGCAACTCACAGTGACTCAACAAAAATGCAACTTCAAAGAGGTCCACGGGCTTTACTTTCCCGATAGTGTTATTAATTATTCAACTTCTACACAAGATAGATGAATATTCATAATATGCCGCTATTTCTCTCTTCTCGATATTGGCAGATGCATCTGTAAAATATTATCGTCATTATCATTGAAATTATGATTATGTTTTTTATCAGTATATGTAAACATATATTTACCAATACTGTTATTTTATATATACGATTACAATGCAAGTAAAGATTGAGATATCGAGGCAGAAGCCCCACTTGCTCGGCGCCCCAGCCAGGTGTGAGCGTTATCACCCCTGTTTCGCAACATCGATTCAAGCCCGTGTTCTCGGACAGCGACGCGCGTGTTGTATTGCAGTCTCTCGCAACTTCCATGTTTCCTCCTCGTTTCCACAGGGTGTCACGGCCCTGGTGAGATGGCTCCAGGCATCTACGCGGAGTGCATAGACGTGTGGATTCAAAATAAGGGCTGTGATGTGCAGGAAATCTGAACGGAACTGAGTTGTTGCAGGAACTATACTTGGAGGCCGGCGCGCTTTCTTATTGTCATTCCGGGAGTTATTGCTTCCTTTGAATTTTATCTTTACCGCTGCACTGTGCAAGAGCACCTCCTGAATGTTTATGACTTTTTCTCTGTATACGCAGTAAGGCATGCACATTTCTCTTCGCGCTTGTGTCGTGCTTGCGTGATGGCGCCGCGGCCGTTCGTGTGTATACGTGGATTTCTGTATGGATACGTGTCTGCGCAGCGCTGTTGTTAACAAATATCGTGATTTTTACTTATAAAACCAGTGAATCCTGCAATGATATAGATTCTATGTTCTTATATCAATTTCCTTCAACATGTATATATATATATATATATATATATATATATATATATATATATATATATATATATATATATATATATATATACATATACATATACATACATATACATACATATATATACATATATATATATATATATATATATATATATATATATATATATATATATATATATATATATATATATATATATATATATATATATATATATATATATATATATACATATATATGTGTGTGTGTATGTATGTATGTATGTATGTTTGTTTGTTTGTATGTATGCATTTATATATTATATGTAGATGTATGTGAGTTTGTATATATTGAAGCCATTTATCTTTCTCTTCTCCCCCCCCCCTCTCTCTCTCTCTCTCTCTCTCTCTCTCTCTCTCTCTCTCTCTCTCTCTCTCTCTCTCTCTCTCTCTCTCTCTCTCTCTCTCTCTCTCTCTCTATTTATCTATTTATCTATACATCTATTTATCTGTCTCTATATCTCTGACACTCTTTCTCTCTCTGACTCACTCCCTCCCTCCCTCCCTCTCCCTTCTTCCCTTCTTCCTCCTTCCCTCCCTCTTTACCCCTCCCCCTCTCCGCCTACCCTTCCCCTTCCTACCCTCTCTCTCCTTCTCCCTCTCCTTGCTTCTTCCTCTCATTCCCTTCCGTTCTTCTCCCCCCCCCCCCGTCTTTCCTTCCTCCTCCCTCCCTCCCTCTTCCTCTCATTCCCTCCCGTTCTCCCCCCCCCCGTCTTTCCTTCTCCTTCCTGCCTCCCTCACACCTTCGCCTTGCTTCTAAGCCTTTTATTTACCGTAGCGCCACTGCCTGGGCGTTATCGGGACCGGCGACATGAATCGTGAAATGGCCTTCCGAACAAGGAATTGCGAGAGGGCGTTTGTGCCTATCGATCCGCCCTTCGCAACCTTCCAGCTGGTTCCTGGCCTCAGCGGTTATCAGAACGAAGCAGCGGAACCAGTTGGCGCCGCGGCCAGCAGTGGCGGAAGGCGGGAAAGTCGCTTAAAGCCTTTCGAATCGGGATCGTTAAGGTGGGCACGCATGTGTGTGCACGCGCTCGCACACGTTGGCCACACGTTGAGAAATATGTATTTGTGTTCATGTTTAGGTTTATGTGTACAGCTTCCAGTGTCGAGGTGAAAGTGTAGGCCCGGAGGGAAAAGTCACTTCAACGGACTGGCGATTTTGGGCCACTTTTTCCTTTGTTTTTCTATGTTCAGTTTGAAACTAATTTTCAACACGCGATGGAATACTGTGGTCGAATGAAAAAGAAAATGCGCATGAGTGTGTTTTTGGCCCAACAAGATATCCGCGCGTTTCCGGCTGAGTAGGATGAGCATGCAGTATCTTGTTTCATGGAATTAAGCGTTGCGTCATTTGTCAGCTTCCTTGTTTTCTAAGTCGTAATTAACGACAATAACAACCATCTATATTTTCTAATTGATTTTATTACATCTTCGCGTCTTCATTTTCAGAGACTGAGTCAGTTTGTACAAATATCCATCTAAAAAACAGATAGATAAATAAACGGAAATTCCAGCTTTTCTGACGAGGTGATGCTCATGCCCTCCCCGTCTCCGCCTCCGTGCCTCGTGTATGCAGTATCTTATTTCATGGAATTAGGTGTTCCATATTTTCCAAGGAGTTATATTACATCTTAACGTTTTCATTTTTCCCAAAGAAAAAGAGTAAATTAAGAAATGATAATAATGAAGAAAAAAAAAGAAAAAATAATTTAAAAAAAATGAAAAAAAAGCCTTTTCATAACGGAAATTCCCGCCTTTATGATAAGGAGAGGCTGTTATCATCCCCGTCCCCCGCAGTGCCTCGCGTTCGCTCTGGCAGGGAATGATCAGTTGGCCGAGTGAGAGAAGATGCCTCCGCCGAACCGTTCATCACTGATGTACAAATCACTGTCCTCTCTTCGTGGCGTTATGTGCCCGTGTGGTTGTGCGTGCGAGTGTATGTGTATGTGTCAGTGGTTTATGGTATTAGTGGTTATTTCCCTATATCGTTTTTGGTTGTGCGTATGTGTGTATGGTGTAGATGGATTGAAGTTTGTGCGTGCGTTTGTGTGTGTAGCTATAAATGATGTCTATCCTCTGTGCAACGATTTGGATTTGGAGTGGTTGGTCGATAGAGAGAGGGGGGGAAGGGGGGGGAGGGAGAATGAGGAGGAGAGTGTGAGGATGTGGGAGAGGAAGAGAGAGAGAGACAGAGACAGGGAGAGTCAGAGAGAGATAAGAGAATAGGAAGGAGAGTATGAGAGCGGGTGATCGATAGGAAGAGAGAGATAGATAGATAGAGAGAGAGAGGAGTGTGAGAATAAGAGAGAGAGAGGGTGAGAATGAAAGAGAGAGAATGTGTGTGAGAGAGAGAGAGAGTGGGAATGGGGAGGAGAGAGAGACTGTGTGAGAGATAAAGACAGAGAGGGGGGGATGGGGAAAAGGAGAGAGAGAGACTGTGTGAGAGAGAGAGAGAGAGGGAGAGAATAGGAAGAAAGAGAGGGAGAGTGTGTGAGAGAGAGAGAGAGAATGAATGGGAAGAAGGGGAAAGAGAGTGTGATAGAGAGGGACGGAGAGAGAGAGAAGGAGAGAGTTTGTATGCATTGCATTGTTGCAATATCTTTAACATGGAGTGGCTAAGACGCACAGAAAGTGAGAGATTGAGCAGAGAAAGGGAACAAGGGAGAAGGGAAAGAGGAAAGAGACAAGAGGGAGGAGGCGAAGAAGGGGGGGAGGGTACGGGAAGGAGAAAAGGCAAGGACAGGGAGAATTAAATATAAAGCGGGTAGGGGGGGGGAGCGGGAGAGAGGGATAGAGGGAGAGCTAAACCAATTTCCAATGGACTCAAAGCGAGGAATGGAAAGTTACCGGAACTCGACGATTTCCTGTTCTCTGCCTACGTGAAGAAAAACGTATCCACAGTGCCAAAGCAGAAAGCAAACCTCTTGCTGCCGCCTATCTTATCAGGCAGGGTAGTGCTATCTTTAGGGGACGGGGCTGAGGGGGGTGGGATGGATGGGGGGTACGAGGGAGGAATCATATTGCTCTATTACAAACACGTTTCAGTCCGCGCTGACCTTGTGCGCGAGAGAGTACGCGCGCGGCCTCCAGTCTCCTCGACCGTTCCTCTGAGTTGCTTCCGGAGTGCGTCTGGGATTCTGGCGTGAGTCTCTGGCGGCTGAAGAGAATGCCGGAGGCGTCGAGGCCGGTGGTTTCTGGCCGAGCGACTTGGAGTGGTTGGGGGTGTGTTTTGCAACGAACCGGTCGTCTCAATGCACAGTCTGGACACCTTCTAACAGGAAGGAAAACAGATCCACCTCAAAATAGATTATGGACACTAAAGCTGAATTTCGTGCATCTCGAATCGAACCGCGGAGTGACTCACCGCGTCCTTTCCATAGTGCGATACCGAGAACGTGCCTGATTCCCGCTTTGTCCCTGGGAGAAATGGGATTTCTGGGCTGGGGCCGCGATAACCACGAGAAGAAAATATTTTCATGTTTTTTTTTACCTCTCTCTCTCTCTCTCTCTCTCTCTCTCTCTCTCTCTCTCTCTCTCTCTCTCTCTCTCTCTCTCTCTCTCTCTCTCTCTCTCTCTCTCTCTCTCTCTCTGTCCATATGCCTGTCTGTCAATATACACGCACGTGTGCTTGTAGACATTTGTTACATAATCCAAAGCTTGACCAGGGGTTGGATGCCCGTGTTGCCTCAGCTGTAGCGACATGCGTAATTCACTGGTCACTCGCCCTGTCCATCTTCCCTCAAGGCATGAGTGCTCGTTAGCTCTCTCCTTGCAAGGTCATCCACCTTGGGATGCGAGAACTGTTGCAGTAAATTTCACGGGATGCAACGTGAACGGACACGGAAATAGGTATACACATGCACGCATCATAAGTAAATATGTTCTTTTCTGTCTACCAAGATGTCAGATAGCCCAGCTGTCTCCCTCTGTGTGTGTGTCTGTGTGTGTGTGTGTGTGTCTGTGTTATTAACTTTAATAACCCCAACGACAGCCCCGGTATACGGAAGGCATTAGCGAGTCTGATATTTATCAGGCCCAAAATATATCC
>NW_020869457.1:37936-42697 GCF_003789085.1 Penaeus vannamei
CGGGGCCAAGTTGAAGGCTTTGTTGTTGGCTCACAGCAGCCTAGGGCACAGCAGCAATCGGCACCGACACCGCACCACCCCCGTCAGCACCGTCAGCACCACTACCACTACAACGACTGTCACCTCCGTCTCGCACACCGCAATGCCCCGTGATCGTCCCCCGCAGGCCAGTAAGTCCATGCTGGACTTGTCTGGCCGCAAGACGTCCGACGCCAGCGAGCCCCGCCTGCGGCCCGCCATCTCCGTTCTGGACGTGAGCGGCAAGCCGGAGCTCCGTCGCCGCCCCCACTCGGAGGGCAGCTACGGCCCGATGTCCTCTCGCCAGGACCGACCTGCGTCCCTGTCCTCGGCCAGCGTGGGGCTCAGGCATTCCCGGCCGAAGCGATACTCTAGCATCTCATGGGCGGAGGAAGTCCTGGAACACCCGGACGAGGCGATGCAGGAGGAGGAGGAAGCCCACGTCTCGCTGCGGCACTCCAGCAGTTCCACGACGTCGCCGCCCGCCACGCCTGCGGCTACTTCGTCCTCGAGCGCGGGGAGGGCGGCTCCCGAGATGTTCCTAAACGGCTTCAGTGTCGCTCAGAGTCAGTCCATGATGACGCTGCCGAGGCCCGTCACCACGAGCAACACCTCGGACGATGAGCCACGGGGATTTCGCAAAAAATCCTCCAGTGCCTTGTGAGTTCCCTTTCATACGTATGATTAAGTAATCTAATTCTTTAGGATTATGATGAGGGGGAGGCTTTTTAAAATAAGTTTTGGTCAAATGGATGAATAAGGTTAGGTAATATTTCTTCTCTTTATCGTACCATAGCAATAGTTTGGCTATCTCGTTGGGAATAGCGCAGAAGACGCTCTGCCTTTTTTCTGTTCAACGTCATAGCGTAGCAGCATTATCCCGGCAGTGGGTTGGGGCGCTTTGAACTTTGAAAGTCATTGTTAATTCACCGTATCCTGCGAATGTTCAGATTGACGTTGTTGCGTGATTGCACACAAGGTCAGCCATTCCACCGGCATAACCTTGTAGCTTGACCTTGTTCCGTCCATCGTTTTGTTGATGTCAAGCTTTAATTAGGACGACCATTAGATTTTCCGAGCAAAATGAGGTCAAAGAGCACCGCAAACCCCGCTTTGCCATCTGGCTGGTAATATCGTCAGCGGCTCAGATACTCTCCTTTTTACACTTTGTCGGTTCTCTATACGATTGATTTTTTTCTTATCAAAGAGCTGAAAAAAATGTTGCATTCAATTCCTCTAAAATACTGGAGGATATATCCCTTTCTAGATTTTGTTAAATATTTTTACCACCTACCTCTCTTGTCTCTTCTCTCTCTCTCTCTCTCTCTTCGTCTCTACATTCTCTTCATATTATATATATATAATAGATATATATATATACTATGATAGATATATATTACTAATATATGATATATAATTTATATATTTATAATGTATATATTTATATATATGTATCAAGATTATATATATTATATTATTAGATAATTATTATATTATCATTATACTTCTACTCTCTCTCTCCTTCTGTCTCTCTCTCTCTCTCTCTCCTTCTCGTCATCTTCTCTCCTCTCTGTCGTCATTCTGGTCACTCTCTTCTACTCTCGTCTCTCTTCCATGCATCCTTCTCTCTCCTCTCTCTCTCTCTCTAACTTGTTTCGTTTTCCTCTTGTAATTTCTCCCTTTCTGTCTCTTACTTTTCACATTCATGTTTCTTCTTACCTTTTTTCCTCTCTGCGTAGTTTCATTTTCATTCTCCTCTCATCAAAGTCTCTTTCCTCACTCATCATCAGTTCTCGTCGAATCACTCCGATCAAACTCTCTTCGTCTTTCACTCCATAGTGCGATCTTCTCATGTCGTTCTTCTTTCTCGATTCCACGTCTTGCATATCTCAACCTTCCCATCTCTCATCTCTCTCTCTCACTTTCGTTTCTCTTTATTTCCGCTTTTCGCTCGTTCTTTTCAATTCACTTGTCTTTCTTACTCTTTATTCTCCTCAGGACCTCTCAGGATTATCATTTTTTTCATTCTCCTCCTGCTTCGTCTCTCTCAGCTCTCCGTCCTCTCTCCTGCTTCTCTATCATTCGTTTCTCATCCACCCGCACTCTCACCTCACTCACCGCGTCCTCTGCTCATCTCTCTCGATCTTCCTATCCTCTCTCCGTCTCATCTTTCCCTCGTCTCTCTCCTCTTCTCCTCGTCCCATCTGATTTCTCTTCTCCTCTCTCTCTTTCCTCTCCTTCTCGTTCTCGCTCTCCCCATCGCCGTGTTCTCATAGCATCTCAGTCGTCTCTCTCTCTTTCAACATGGATTAGATTGAAGACTAAGGCGTTCAAAAAAAGGCGGAAAGTTTATAATATTTCAAGATCAGTTATTGGTTTATGTGTGTGTGCGCTTATTCGTGAAAAGTGTGTGGGGTGGTGTGGGTTGATTGGGTGAATGGTTGTGTCCGTGTGCGTATGATGTATTCATTCAAATGATACTGTATGTGTGATTACTCTCTGTATTTACATATTGATTGTTGCATCCGTTTCATTCCTACACACCTGCATTTCTGTGCGACCAAAGACTTTCGAGAATTCACGCCAAACCTTGAACTTAGGATGGCAGTCCACAGTACAGTTAATGATTCATGAGTGTTCATGGTGTTCCATATTTTACTTGTCCAGGATTCCATATATGACAGTGTGTCTTTGTGTATTTAATTAAGCCCAGTGAAAATAAATGCTTCCTTGATAGTCAAAACAGACCTGCATGTAAAGGAGCATGAATTTTTCTTTTGCCACGGCATGCTCTTGCCTTTGCCTCTGCTTGCTTGCTCTCTAATACTTGACCTGCTCCCAAGGCGGCGACTTTAGCCTGAGGATAATTACTATTAAACTAGCTAACATTAACTGACAGGTTGTAAGGGGCGATTCTTGCTAGCTTTTAGCGGGTCGATCACTTGAGGGAGAGTGTCACTTTAGTGCCTGTGTACGCCCCTTTATGTCTTTTTAAGGTTTTATTGCGTATTTTGTGAAGTCCTTCCCAAGGGTTTTATATGCGTATTTTTTCGTGTCGTTCAGTCCAGTCTGTGTTCTCAACGCAGGTATTATCACCGTGCGCCGCCTATGTGTTTGTGCCGTTTACGAATTCATGATGTGCTGTCCTTTTCAGGTGTTCGCCTGTGGCACGTTTGTTCTTTTGCTCTTGTTCCCCTTTCGTCCGTTCGCCGTGCGCTTGTGCCAACGGGTTTCTGCTCATTTTGCGATGTGTTGGGGATGGGGAAGGGTTCGATGTGGCCTACGTGGCCCTAGCGATGTTGTTTTGCTCGAGTCTATTTAGCTGTGACATTTCGCTGTGAAGCTCGTTTTGTTGTGATTAGTCCGGATTATCTTGTGATATAGTCTATTTCTTTTGGAACCCTTCGAGCCCAGCACTTGGCGATTTTCTTCCAGCCTGAAGTCTCTTGCGTGACACTTAAAGCACGAACGTTGTGGAAGGTCACGGGCCCCTGGCATTAAAAAAAGTTCCTTTACATTTATATGGTGGTCAGTCAAGATTTTGTTATTCGCATCCGGCTTTTTGAAATGGGTAATCTATTAGTTTTTATTATATAAATTTGAATAATAGATGTTATTAGGCAGTAACGAAATGGAAATTGTACGAGATTAGATACAGCAATCAACTGAATATAGGTAGTCGGAAGCTAAAACAGAAAAAAGAAAACCCGATAGAGCTGTATATATATATATATATTAATATATATATATATTATATATATATATGTGTGTGTGTTGTGTGTGTGTGTGTGTGTGTGTGTGTGTGTGTGTGTGTGTGTGGTACGTATATTATTAATATACATATACATTATATATACAAATATATGTATATATTATATATATATATATATATATTATATAACACGCAGATAGTAGATAGATAAATAGATATGTGATAGATAGATAGAATATATGAGTAGATAGATAGGTAGATAATCTAGAAAAATAGATAAGATGCAAAATATTTACATATGCACACACCACCACACAAACACACACACACACACACACAACCAATAGGTAGATAGATATAGATAGATATGTGTGTGTGTGTGTGTGTTTCTGCAAACGTACGTGAACATTTAAGAAACGTAATTAATAAAACGGCCTAGTTTATCAGTACCATGATGAACCGTTGGAGCGCACTTATTTTGCATTGCTTTTGTTTCCTTCTCAAAGATATTAATGTTTTCGCCATATAAGCCCACATGCAGTTTATAGTCATAGTTTGTTAACGAGGTCTTTCCCTTATTCATGATTACCGGAAATGACAGCTGATTTTAATAATGTTCTACGACGCGAGCTTCTGATTTCAACATGTGTCCTAAGGGCGAGCTCTGGATTTCTAACATGTCTAAGGCGAGCTTCTGATTTCAACATGTCTAAGGGCGAGCTCATTCTCGCGGACCAGACTTCAGGCGGGCATCAAGACCTGCCATTTCTTTTCCAACAGACTGTCGCTTTTCACCTCCTGCCTCATTAAACAACCCCGAATCTCCTCTGCTTTCACAGAACCATGCCCTGAAGAACCTGAAGTCTGCATCCACGCCGCTACTGTCTTCCGTCGTGTCGTCCCCCCTCACACGCGTACAAGTGGTCTGTAAATTGTCCTCCCCGCTGCTGTTGTTTTCTAATGGTCACCCAAGACATTCATTTCAACACTTCTCTCCTCACATCCCCCCCATTCTATCTGTTCCATTCAAC
>NW_020869457.1:53020-73020 GCF_003789085.1 Penaeus vannamei
GCGGCCATGACGACTAACCCGATCATCGGCCGCGCAAGTACGGCGACCGCAGACAGGGCTTTTAATTACCGCAAGCAGGGAAGCTCCCTGCCGCGGTTACCACGCGAAATTGCCTCGCGACCGCAGCCAGAGCGAGTGCGAACAACCTGCCTGTCCGTTGTGCACAGGCCTTGCAATGTGTAAGTACGGGGAAGGAGAGGGCATGAGGGACTGCAGTCGCTCCGTCGAAGATAACGGCTGATGCGATTGTTTCACGTTGTTGTTTAATGCAAAGTCACGGCCAAAAGTCCTGTGTCATGACTGGCACCTCGAAAAGCGCCGCACAAGGCGGGCAGCGTTAAAAGAGCTTGGATAGGGGGTGTTGGGCCAAGGCGCCATTCCGACGACACAAGTACCATTCATACTCAAACGGAATCCCAATGTCAAGAAAACAATGTGCAAACAACAACAACGAAGACTCGCCGCAGTTTTTCACGCTTTGGACCGCGCGTTTAAGTAAAAATGTTTCCAATCCTTCGATGAAGTGAGTCGAATTGAATTAGGTCAGGAGTTAATAGAGGATGGAATGGACTCGAAAGAAGGCTTTATTTGGCTCACCCGACGAACGGTAATGTTCCAACGGAAATGTCGACAAGATCACGTACACGTGTCATTCTTATAAATGGTGTTTCATGCATGGCCGACCGTTCGGTGACAGTGTCACTGACTTTTTCTGCTTTGTAACGATCCGTCAACTTGGCCGGAGAAGCAGTAATTACTAATTATGAACAACTATTTCTTTCCTTTGATCATAACTCCTCTTCGTCTTTGAAGTCTACCTTCCCTTTAACTGTTACATAGCACTTCATTGAAAACATCATTTTCTTAAAATTTTATTTTTGTTGTCCTCAAAAAATAATCGAAACAGGCGTGTCTCTCTTTTGAACGAAATCGTGTTGCGGAATTCGTTAGGAAGGTGAGAGACAAGTGTCTTTTGCCAGGGTTGAAGCTTTTATTTTTACAATGTGGCAGAGGTTTTCTGTGGGTCTTTTGTACTTTTCCCTTTTCTTTCTCTTCTGTTTCTTCCGCCTATTGTTGTTCTCTTCTACTGCAAGTTACAGTTACTTTCTTATGCCTCGAGTAAACTTTTCGCATATACTCTACATATTTCTGCGGTAATCAGTTTTACGTACACTATTTGTATAAAGTACTATGTGGTTTCCTGTGTTTCTTTCTAAGGCCTGCCCTTCCCTTTATTCCCCCACTTCCGAATTTCGTCGTTTTTTCGTTCTCTTACCTTTCTCTCTGCCTTCATTTCCACAGCCAGCCTATTTATCCATTTGCTGTTACACCCTTACCGCGTGTTTTACCGTAAACTTTCCTCCGTCCCGATCGCCATCTGCCCCAACGCGGCCGTCGACGAGCGTGTTGGAGCGTCGCCGCAGCCGTCTAGCAATAAATATTTGGTCAAGTTCCTTGCAAGTGTTCCTTCCATCCTCCCTCCCTACCCCCTTTACTTCCCCCACCCCCTCCTCCCTCCATTACATCCTTCCTTCATCCCTCCCTTACTTCCTCCTTACCTTCTTCCCTCCTTCTCTTACTTCCTCCACCCCCCTCCCTTACCTCCTTCCTTCCTTCGCTCCTTCTCTTTCTTCCTCCATCCCCCCCCCTTAACTCCTTCCTTCCATCCCTTACCTTCTCCTCCCCCTCGTTTACATCCTTCCTTCATCCTCCCCTTGCCGCCGCCTCCTCTCCCTCCTTTACAGCCTTCCTTCATCCCTCCCTTACCTCCTCCTTTCCTCCCTCTACCTATCTGTCCCGTCCTCCCATACTCTCTTCCGGCTTTTCCTATCCCCCATGTGTTTCGTCGCACGACCAAAACTCTTATCTGTGCTGTGAGTGTGTTTCTCTCCCTTCTCGTGCGTTGTATCCACGGCCCTTACATGTGTGCTAACGCTTACAAATTCTACTACCACTATTACTTGGCCCATTATTCATTCAGATACTTATTTACACCAGCCTGAACTCTGGCCGTTGCATGTATACGCTATTTGGTTTCTCGGTGCAGTTGCATGTAATTCTTACACTCTGTATTTAATCACGAAGTACATTGTTATTATATAGGGCTGTCAAGGGACTCATATTTTGCCTTCATGAGCTCATGATACGGCGAGGGAAACGAGCCTGTACGCTCCCACCCTACCGCTTCCCAGCCAGCGCATTTGACGTGGACGTGAGAATGAAGTGTTCGGACGCCGTAGATCACACGTTGGCCACGCCCACTCATGCTAGACGGGCCAGCGGCGTGAACGATGAGGGAGGCGAGGGGAGGCGAAAGAAAAGAAAGGGGAAGAAGTAGAGTTACGAGCGGGCAAAGGTGTGACAGCGACGACCCCAGTGCGAAGGCGAGCCACACGTGGTCGAGTGCGGTGCTGGGCGAGTGCTGATGTTGCTGGGCGTGGCCGGGTGGAAGCAAAGAGTGGCGTGAGAGAGAGAGAGAGAGTGAGTGAGTGAGTGAGTGAGTGAGTGAGTGAGTGAGTGAGTGAGTGAGGGAGTCAGAGAGTGAGGATGTGAGAATGAGTGAGTGTGTGAGTGAGAGTGAGAGAGGGAGGAAGCGGGTGTTGCTTGTCACATCTGATGAGTCTGGCCGGATGGCGTGTGCTAGGTGTGGCGTAAAGGCACGTAGGAGTGAATTGTTGCCAGCCAAGTGGGGTGGAGGTGGAATGTACTCATTGTGCTCAGGGCGTAAAGAATCAGCAGAAAAAATCTTTATTGCTAATTTTGTTAATGAGTGCTTCAAAGTGAAGCGTTTCTGTCAAAGAGACAGTCGGGCATAACCGACAGGACATAACAGGGTTACAAAGAGACATTCCAAGTAGGGTTCGAGAGTGCCATTTGGCGCGGCGTCAAGAATCCAATGTCATGACCCCCTCCCGCGCACTCCTCTGACTGGACGCCATATCAGGCGGCGGCGCACGAGGTGTTTTGATGCCAGCTCAGTGCCGGGTCAGGGATAGAGCGAGGGCGGGAAGCATCTCCGAAAGGGATGCGGGATGCCTGCTCGCTGGCATTTCTTTTTACCTCCAAGGAAGCTTTAGTTGTCAAGTGTAAGATGCAGATGAGAACAAGAGGAGCATAATGTGAAGGTAACGAAAGGAGGATCTTTCTTGCCCCTTTTAATGGGTGGATTATGAAATGCGAAAACACTGCAGCAAGTATTAAGCGAAGAAGACCGTAGAAACCGCAAAAGCACTGAGGAATATTTATAAATGGGAAGAGTTCATAGGATGTAAGAATAATTGTTTAGGGTATGGGTTAAATTCTGAACACACTTAAAGGCAGGACTCTGTCGGTGGCAGATTTTATTTGCATACGTTTGCAAGATTCTGCTTTTTGTATCGTGGCGCGTTAATTGATGTATGGCAAAATGTGCCCTGTGTTCAAGGCTCTTTGGTGGGTCAGGTGAACGGCAGAGAGCAAAGATTTCCTTTCGAACGTGTCTGAAGTGTGCAAGCAGGATGTGACGATGGGGTTGTTTATGCTTGGTATGATTTCCTGCGGGACGTTGTGCGTGGGATCGGGCTTTGTGTGCTTGCGTGTGTAAATGGATGGAGCGCTTTATGGAGAATGTGTAAATGTTTTGTACCAAGGATATGTTTGCTTATCTGGACATTTGTATCTTTCACGCTGTTGCTTATGCTGATGAAACTAGAGTATTCGCAAATTGGATTTAAGAATTCGGATTGAGGAAGTTGACGGATATTGGTTTACGAAATTTAGCACCACGTAGATGAGAAAACGTCTTATCTGGATTGTAAAACTCGACAACGTCTCATTCAGTTGTAAAAGTTTGGATTTTTTTTATGGTGTCAGTTTGAAAATATACTTCCTGCACTTATATTGCACCACCGACCAGGCTGTGAGACGGATCTCGGATTTCTTTCAGGGTTCATGAGTGGAGTCCTGCCTAGCATTCTCACATCTTTTGTTTAATTGTTATATTTACTTCGAGGTCCGGAATAATCGGCGCGGCGTGGTGCGCGATGGCTTGGCAGGGGACGTTCACCTCAACGCATCCACTTTGCGTGGCTCCAAGACGCTCCGGACTCCGGGCATCTCCCGAGGCTTCTTCGCCTTCATCCTCCTCCCGAGATACCTTCATTTTTTCCTGCCTCTGTCCAGCAGTCACAACCAGCATCCCTCCCCTGGGGAACACCACGGGGACGCCCCGGGGTCAGCCCTCCAGTAGCCCAGGTCAAGTAACCTGCTCCGGCCAGAGTTGTCACCGACCTGCGGCGATTTATCACCCGTCCTGGCCAGCTACTTGTGACCAGTCGTAGCCGGGCGAGAGGCCACTTTCCTCGCTCCTTGGCGGCGGCGGCGACGGGTCCAGCCACACTGCCCGCTCGTTTTGTGTGGCGCTTCAACCCGAAGTAGGATTAAGATGTTTGCGATGCGCCATCTGGTCTGCGAATCTGGTTTGATTTAGGGATCAATTGACAAGGTCGTTTTTATTGTGTCTTATCCAGTGATTAGATTTATCGACACCATGATCAGTCTTCGCAATAATTCCTATCAGAAGTTGAAGATAAGAACAGTCTGTAAAGCCCATGAGTCAGTCTTCGTTATCATGGCCGAATATTATAAGATTTAGAAGTACAAATATACCAAAATCTCAGTTAACGATCACCTGTGTGCGGTTTCTTCATCTTTAGCTGCTGTTTTGTTGTTCTTGTTCTTCAAGTTTGCCACCATCTTCGTCGTCGTAATTATTATCGTTCTCTTGTGTTTTATTTTGTGATTTTACTATTAATATTTTTTGGTATCATTTCTTTTTTTTCCTTCTTATTTTTATATTATTATTATTGTTGTCGTTATAGAGATTGTTATTATTATCATTATTGTTTTTGTCATCATCATCATCAACTATTATTGTGATTGTTAATATAATTATGATTATGTTATTATTATTGTTCTTATTATTTTTACTATTATTGTATAATGATGATCATGTTGACTATTATCATTATCATCTTGCTCATTATCGTTACTTTTATATTTATTATTGGTGTTGTTATTATTTTGGTTGATATTATTTTTCTTATTATAGTGATCATTATTATCATTAACATTATTAATTGTTATTATTGTTATTATTATGATTATTATTATTGCTATTATTATGATTACTATTATTATTATTGTTATTATTGTTATTATTATTATTATTATTATTATTATTATTATTATTATTATTATTATTATTATTATTATTATTACCTTATTATCATTATCATTTTGCATTTTCTTTGCAGGTGAGTCGATTCGACAAGTATCTTTTGTGAGCGAGGTGTTGCAGACTGGCTTTGGTGAGTGTACCGTGCATGTGACGTCATCAAGGCGAGTAAGGCAGCGTAATAACGGGCGTGAAATGCTTCCAAATCGTTATGGCTGGAGTGTTCTTTTGTATTAGTTTGGCTCTATTGGTTTGCTTTTATATTTGTTATCATCGTACTATTATCATGGTAATATCATTATCATCATCTTCGTAATCATTATCATAATCAGACACCGTCCGTTGTCACTAGCGCCACTAACATTGCAGTCATCATAATATCCACTCTTATTAGCTATATTGTTTGTCATTTCCATAGGGAGTTCATTGGACCGCGACGCTGGAAATGTTGGCAATGGCCGTTACAGGGTGTTGGCAGGGTGCAACAGGTGGCCGCGAACCCCTGTGGCAGGCCCTTGTATGGTGCAGGGCGAGGGCGGCGGCTTGCTGAAGGGGAAAGGGAGGAGACGCCCATCTTATGTAACCACGCCCATCTTTCGCTGTCCCTTTCTTAACACGCCCGTATTTTTCATTCATGCATGTTTGATTTCTATGTTTGACTCTCTATCTATCTATCTATCTATCTATCTATCTATCTCGTCTATCTATCCCTCCTCCCTCCCTCCCTCCCTCCCTCCCTCACCCCTCCTTTTTTCCTTCTCCTTTTGTCTACCTCCTTTCCTCCTTCCCTCTCTCTGTCTGTCTCTATCTCTATCTCCGTCGTCATCGCTTGTTAGATGGTTCTCTTTCTCTCTCATGCGCGTTCGCTCGCGGCACGTGATGCTCGGCCGCAAACAGCCGTGGCCGCAGCCAGGGTCGAAATGCGACACTCGAGCCTCTAATGAACCTGAAATGTTCGGCCCCGCCCTTCGGTAGCGGTTCTACTCGCGGCTTCTGATCGTATCCTTTGGCCCCCGCTGCTCTCTCCCCTGGTGCCCCCCCCCCCCGCTTTATACCTGCGATAAAAGCTCTCGTTATCTGTTAGAATAATCCTCTGACGTCATCGTCCAGTATGAGTAACGACCAGGTGACTATCAGGCGATAAGGGAAATCTGCCGGGCCCACACACACTCAACTCATATTACTTCCTGTACCATACTGCTCCGAAATTTCGAGTCCCGCGAGACTAACTACATCATCAAGATATACAAATAGCCTAATGGCTTTGCGACCACAAATGGCGATGCGGCCAAAGGTAACAGGAGCGATGACGGTTCCCACCTGCGGCTAAAGGTACTTGGTCTACATGATGTCGCCATAATCAGCTGACGGACATTTTCGATATGCTGCGGGTGGGCATGAAGCGATGGCCGAGACGCCTCCCATAGGAAGAGCTTGTGTTATCACTACGCGATCTACAAGCAGGCGCGGCGTTGCATGTTTGCAGTTGTGCAACCGGACACGGACCCAGCGGTCTCTTCTCAAGTAACGCCTCTCCTTTGACCAAACAGTTCTTGGGAAGCACTCTCGCCTTTGTTATACCGTTTTTATTTATCATGTTGTAGTGCGGACCTAGATGGTGTGTTGTTTACACTTTGTGTCTACATCCACTCCGCAGAAAGTATGTACAGTTTGGGAAAATTATATTGTCATTTTTTGAAATTCTATTAAATTGTTTTGTATGCATATCTGTCTGAAATTAGATATACCCAAAACTGAAGGAAGGCCTGAAGTTTTTGTATCCACTATATATGCAGTCTTATATATTAGTTCCTTAGGATGTGGTCGACAGGTACAAGGCTATATAGATCTTACATTCAAGTTCATTTCCTTAAAAGGTATCCTCAGCACGAGCTTTGGTCAGCTAATTGATCCCGCGGGTGGGGGTCACGACAGGAGGGCACTCTACTTAAGGATTCTTCTCTTTGGGCTCTTGATATTCCCTTAGGAAATATATGGGCATCTTTCCCTCGCGTGCGGAGCGGTCGTCGAGGGCGAGGCGCGCGCGAGGACGAGCCGTCGACGCGTGTTAACGAGGCTCGGAGGTGCAGCGGCAGGGATGACTAAACGGGCCTGCGGTGTGGAATGATCCCCTGCTATCGCCGCGCACCGCTAATTATTGATGGTGTAGTGGTCACGCCTCATCCTTACAGCCCGTCCCTCCCCCCTCTCCCTACCCCTCCCAGCTCCCGTCTTCGCTCCCCCTCACCTCTTCTATCCCCTCCCTAGACTCCCTCTCCGCTCTCTGCTTTCCCCTCCCCTCCCTTGGCCATTTCTTTCCCTCCCCCTCCCTCACCCACTCCTCTTCTTTACCCTTCCCCTCTCCCCTTCTTCCCTATCCTTCCCCTCTCCTCTTCTTCCCTATCCTTACCCTCTCCTCCTATTCCCTCCCCTTCCCCTCTCCCGTTCTTCCTAAACCTTCCCCTCTCCTCTTCTTCCTTCCTCTTCCCCGCTCCTCCCCTTCTCTCACCTTCTCCGCTCTTCCTCTTCCCTCCCCTTTCCTTCCTCTTCTCTCACCTTCTCCGCTCTTCCTCTTCCCTCCCCTTTCCTTCCTTTTTTCTCACCCTCTCCGCTCTTCCTCTTCCCTCCCCTTCCCCTCTCCTCCTCTTCCCTCCCCCTCCCACCTCTATACCGGTGAGCTGCCCTTCCGCTCCCCTCCCCATGCTCAAGACAATCACTTTTGATTATTCTTTACCGTGTGTTTGGATGTGTGGGTCTTTTATTGCCTTATTGCCGTGTGCGACTGAAGCGGTTCTTCTGTCCGTGTA
The DNA here is from genome assembly GCF_003789085.1 of Penaeus vannamei. Taxonomy (NCBI): domain Eukaryota; kingdom Metazoa; phylum Arthropoda; class Malacostraca; order Decapoda; family Penaeidae; genus Penaeus; species Penaeus vannamei. The sequence continues at coordinate 61,043 of NW_020869457.1, forward strand.
GTGTGCGTAGTGTCGTCTGATTGTTTTGTTTTACTTTTTGCAGAGAAGTTAAATTTTAATAGTTTTATTAATTTGTTTGTTTATGTATTCATTAGCTTCAATTATTTTTTCCATTATGATTTTATGATTGTGTCCATATGTTGCCCTAATGAATCTTAGGTTGTTCAGTTGCAGCCCAATGCACAGGTACCGCAGTGCAGCATCTTTAGCTGAATGAAAAACAAACAGAAATGCGTCACATGATAATTGAAGTCCACTAATGTCGATTGAAAGTAAGGGGGGGATGGACGAACTTCTTGTAGGCGTGGTTCGAGCAGGGGCGGGTTGCCACTCGGCCAGATCGTCGGGCATAAGTAGCCTCGTTAAGTAGCCTCGAAAATATTAAGGCTGGTATCCTCCTTGGGTATCCTCACAACATTACAGCGTCCCGTTGGAGTGAGGTTCTGGGAAGAGGTTATGAAAAGTAATGTTGCAGCTGGTTATTTATTTATTTAATTATTTTATTTTTAGTTTTAAGGGATCTGTAGTTTGGCTAAAGTCTTTGCTTTGCCTCGCCTCTCTGCAGATCCTTTCTGGAACGAAGTGGATGGAGGCGGTGTCAGTGGATCGGCACACCATAAAGCCAAAGGAATTGTTATTCGTCCTCCTCTCCCGCTGGGCCCTTGTTTTGCGGTTTCCTCCTTTTCCCCCTTTCTCCCCTCCTTTCCCCCCTCCCCCGCCTTCTCTCCTTTTCTTACTCCCCTCTCTTGTTACCCTACTCCTCCTGCTCCTTCAATATTCATTATATAACAATCTTATTTTTCATCTCTATTGATAACCCTCCTCCTACCGTCTCACGGTTGAACTCACAACCATTTCACACTATCTTAATTATCCGCATGAATGTGAACATCAGATAACTTTTTCTCTGATTTTGTGGAATTTGTTTATAGTGCAATCCTAGTAACGTCACTGAGATGCGTTTGGCTTTTTTTTTTTTTCTCGCCGTCTTGCTGCTGCTGCTGCTGCTGCTGATGGTTGTGATGGTTTTCTTACTATTGTTATAATGATGATGATCATAATAATTTTTAATATTGTCAGTAGTATTGTTATCATCGTTGTTATTATCGTTACCATCCGATTTCTCATCCAAGTTCATCATATAGCACGTACTTGTATTTGATCCGCAGATATGAAGATTTGATGTGACGACAAGGGCGGAAAGTTTTGATTCCTCGGAAATAGATTAATAGCCTTAAGGAAGCCGCGTCGACAGAGCATTGGCTGTATTCTATCTCCTCTCTTTGGGCGCAAGTGCTGCTTCAGGTGGCGGTGGTGTGGGCGATTTTCTCGCTGTTACTGAGGGCCTTGTGTATTTTATCACCCTTTGTGGCCGCTGGGTGCTGGAGGCGATGATGCCCCGTCAGCGTCACACGGGTCCGTTCCTCGGAGCGCACGTCACATTGCCGTCTCTGCCCTCGTCTGTCCCGAGAGATGAGGGCCGTGTTTACGCTGGAGGGGGCGGGGCGATCTCCCACGCCCGCTGTGAACCCAGCAACGCTCTCATCGCCTGAACCTTCTCCCCTGCCCCTCCCACTCTCCCCTCCCTTTTCTCTCTCTAGTTCCCCCTCTCCCTTGTTGGCCGATTCTCTCGTATTCTCTTTTCCCACTTTCCTTTTTTTATCCCGCTTTTCCTTTTCCTCCCCCTTTTCCACTTTCTTTGCGCTTCTCTTTCTCTTTACCTCTCCCCTTTTCACTCCCGTTCCCACTCACTTTTCCCCTCCCGCCCATGCCATACCATACCATACCATATATATATATATATATATATATATATATATATATATATATATATATATATAATATATATATATATTATATATATATATATATATATAATATATATATATATATATATATATATATATATATATATATATATATATATATATATATATTATATATATTATATATAATATATATATGTATATATATATATATATATATATAATACATATATATATATATATATATATATATATATATATATATATATATATATATATATACATACATACATATATATATATATATATATATATATATATATATATATATATACATATATATATATATATATATATATATATATATATATATATATATATATATATATCCTATCATCCTCCCTCCCTCTTCCCCTTTCCTCCCTTCCTCCCTCCCTTCCTCTCCTCACTTCCTCTTCGTCTTCCCCCCCTCCCTCTCTTCCCTTCTCTCCTCGCCCCTTCCTCCTTTCCTCCCCTCCTGTCTTCATCCTGCTTCTCCCTTCTCCCATCCTCTCCTCCTCTCCTTTTCCTCTCACTCTAAACATAATTTTTCCCTCCTCCTCTCCACATTTTCTCCCCTCCCCCCTCCCCCCCCTCTCGCCTCCCTGAGCGCTACTATTTATTTTCCCGAGTGAGGGCGGGCAAGATTCGTGTGTATATACACTGAGGGTTCCGCGTAGGCATCTCCTTGTTGATAAGCAGGTGGGTATGCGGGCGGCCGTGGGCGTGGTGAGGGACGTGCAGGATTCGGCTTCAGAGGGGCGTGGGTATGTGAAGATGGCAGCGGTGTTGACGGGCAAATGGGCGATAATTTTTGCTTTACTTTTTTTTTCTTTTCTTCTTAATACGTAGTCTGTTTCGTTGGTTTTTACTTATACTATAGTATGCTCTCTCTCTCTCTCTCTTCTCATCGTCTCTCTCTCTCTCTCTCTCTCTCTCTCTCTCTCTCTCTCTCTCTCTCTCTCTCTCTCTCTCTCTCTCTCTCTCTCTCTCTCTTCTCCTCTCTCTCTTTCCTCTCTCCTCTCTCTCTCTTCTCTCTCTCTCTCTCTCTCCTCCTCCTCTCTCCTCTTCTCTTCTCCTCCTTCCTCTCTCCTCCTCTCATCTCTCCTCTCTCTCCTCTCCTCCCTCCCTCCTCCTCCCTCCTCTCTTCTCTCTCTCTCTCTTCTCCCTTCTCCCTCTCTCCCTCCTCTCCCTCCCCCTCTGTCTCTCTCTCTCTTCTCTCTCTCTCTCTCTCTCCCTCTCTCTCTCTCTCTCTCTCTTCTCTCTCTCTCTCTCTTCTCTCTTCTCCTCCCCTCCCTCCTCCCTCTCCTCCCCTCCCTCTCCCTCTCTCCCTCTCCCTCTCCCTCTCCTCACACTCTCCTCCCTCTCCTCTCTCCTCCTGCCCCCCTGATTACTTTTTCCTCATTCTTAAGCCTTCCTATAAATTTATTCTCCGAGCGTTTCATATTCTCTTAGAAATTACTCCCCCCCCATCCTCCCCCGTGCTCTTCCAAGGCGTTCAGGCGCAGTCGTGAACGGAGAGGTCGAAATGGAGTTTGATAGTGTTAGAGCATTACATCCGCATAACCTTGCCGAACGCGTGATAAGCATCCATGCACGTACACACCCACGCACGATGCATGTACCCACACGCCAGTACCCACTAACGCGTACACGAACATGCATACGAACACTTACAAGTACACTTACTCTTTCACGTAATGCACGCTCGCACGCACACATTTTTTTTTCTTTTTTGATCTGATGCTGGCTAATTTGCGTACAGAACTGATCCATGATAACTAGATCAGTTGAGCTGTGAGTTGAAAGGCGGTGGCCCCAGGAGATTTGGGCGATTTTGATGGGCGGGGATTACAATCGGTCACCCATAAAAGCGCCGTCTTGAGGGAAAAGGGGATTTGATGACTGTCTGATTGTAACCTCCGGGTTTAATTGCATTGCGTTAAGGTGAATAGTGTGAGTGAGAGTGAGTGAGTGAGTGAGTGAGTGAAAGAGTGAGTGATAAAGAACGTATATGGGGGAGAGAATCACAGGCTGGAAGGAAGATCAGACGGGGGAAAAGAGTGGACGAGAGACGGAAAAGTGGCCTGCAGAGGGAGAGAGAGAAAGAGAGAGACAGCGAAAGGGGGGAGGGGAAGGGAGGAGAAAAGGTGCAGAGAGAGAGAGGAAGCCAGAAACTGTCGTGTAAAGTATTGGGTGTCGGTCACCCGCCCCTGCCAGTGGGGTGGGGATGGGAGGGCGGGAGAGGAGGGGCTCACCGGCCACGCAAGAGGGCGAGGATGAGCGGGAGAGGCGATGCTCGGACACCAGCAGGTAGGCGGGGACACCGACGAGGCCCGTGTTCTCCGCAGCAACTCGGGGGCCCCAGGCGAACGTGCAGCCGCAGGAGGACACGCACCCGGGGCCGTGTTCAGAGGAGACGAGGGCCGGCCGGGGGCGTGTTCAACAGGCGTGACATCGGGGCATTGTTCAGAAACCCGTGGGGAGGGACGGCGGGAGGGGGGGGGGGCAGGCAAAGGGGTGGTGGCGGGTCGTGTTCAGCCAGGAGGACACCAGGGTGGGGAGGTGAGTGGGCTGAGAAGTATGAGGAGTAGGAGAAGAAGAAGGAGTAAGAGAAGGAATAGAAAAAGGAGTAGGAAAAATAATAGGAAAAGGAATAGAAAAAGGAGTAGAAGAAGAAAAAAGAGAAAAAGTGAGAAGAAGAAGAAGGAGAAAAGGAGGAAAAGGGGAAGAGGAGGGGGGAGGGAAATAGGAGGAGGAGGAAGAGGAAAAAAGAAGAAGAAGAGGAGGAGCAGAGAGAAAGAAGGGGAGGAGCAGGAGGAGAAAAGAGGAGGAGGAGGAGGAGAAGACAAGGGGAGAAGAGGAGGAGGCTGAGGGAACTCATAATGATGATGAGCAGACTGACGAGGAGGAGGAGGAGTAGGAAGATTAGGAACAGGAAGTCGACAGAGGTGGAGATTGAGGGGGGGGGGGAAGGAGATGGGAAGGAAGAGGAAGAGGAAGAAGGAGAAGAAGGAATAGAATGAGGGAGAGAGAGAGAGAGTGTGTGTGTTGATGATGGAGGCGGAGGCAGACGGACGGAGGAGCGGCGCGAGAGGTAGGCCCGAGAGGACAATTAAAGCGGGCAGCGCCGACCACCCTTTCCCCAAGTGTTCCAAAAATAGCTCAGGATCGATGTGAGGGGAAAGGAGCGAGGGGAAGAGAGGGAGGGAGGGAAGGGGGGATGAGAAGGAGAGGCGGTGGAAAAGTAAACAATGAAGGGCAGCTCTCTCGGGATAGAGAGGAAGGGGAGTGGGAGGTTGAGGGAGTGGGAGGTTGAGGGAGTGGGAGGGTGGAGTGAGAGGGTGAGGGAGTGAGAGGGTGAGTGGCATGGGGATGGGTGCATGGAAGGATGGGTGCATGGGAGGGTGAATGCATGGGAGGGTGAGGGAATGAGAGAGTGAGTGCGTGGAAGGGTGAGGGAGTGGGAAAGGTAGTAAATAGGAGAGGGAGTGAGTGAATGACCTTGAGTGAGAGAATAAGTGAGTGAGAGTGTATGAGGGAGTGAGTGATTGAGAGTGAAAGAGTGAGTGATTGAGAGTGAAAGAGAGAATGAGTGAGTGATTGAGAGTGAGTGAGATGAGAAGAGAGAGTGAGTGAGAGTGAGAACAGTGAGTGAGAGTGAAAGAGATGAAGTGAGTGAGAGTGAAAGAGAGAGTGAGAAGTGAAGTGAGAGTGAAAAAAGAGAGTGAGAGAGTGAGTGAGAGATGAAAAGATGAGAGTGAGTGAGAGAGTGAGAGAGTGAAAGAGAGTTGAGAAGAGTGAAAAGAGAGAGTGAGAGTGAAAGAGAGAGTGAGAGGGAAAGAGAGAATGACGAGAGGTGAATGCGAGTGAGAGTGAAAGAGAGAAATATGAAGTGAATTGATGAGAGTTTTGGCTAAATAGACTTGTTGTCAGTGAAAGAGAGTGCAGTGAGCTGTGAAAAAAGAGTTTCGAGAGTGGGGTGTTGTGATAAAGATGTTATGAGTGAGTGTAAAAGAGTGAGAGGTGATGAGTGAGCGTGAGAGGATGTGAGTGAGTTGGGTTGAAGTGAGAGTGATGTGGTGAATGATTTTGAGTGAGGGTGAGAAGTGAAGTAGCGACTATATACAATTAAATTACAATAAACCAAGTGAGGATGATAGAGAGTGAAGCAGAAATGAATGAGAGTGAGAGTGAGGTGAGTGAGGGCTGACGTTGTGAGTTGGTTTGAGTGGTGACCGAGTGAATAACGTTGAGTGAGTATGTGGTAGAGTGAGTGAGTTGAGGGTTTAGCAGAGTGCCGGCGTAGAATGTGAGGCGTGAGAGTGGTAGTGAGGTGAGATTGAGTTGATTGAGTGTTGAGAGTTGATTTGAGTTGAGGGTTGGAGTGAGTGAGTTGAGGTGTTGTTAGAGTTGATGTGAGTGCCAGGGTTTCGAGAATTGAGTGAGTGAGGGTTGAGAAGTGACGTGAAGTGGAGGTGAGAGATTGTGTTGGTTGAGATGAGAAGTTGAGTGTGAGTTTGAGGGTAGAGTGAGTGATGTTGAAGGGTTGAGAAGTGATGTTGATGTAAAGGGAAGAGTAGTGAATTGACGGTGAAGAGTTGTGAGTGAGAGAATGAGAAGAGAGATTTTATGAGGTAGCGAGAGAGTGAGGTTAAAGAAGATAGAGAGAGTGACGGGATGAGTAGAGAAAGTGAGGAGAGAGAGAGAGTGGAGGGAGAGAGAGAGAGTGAGGAGAGAGAGACGAGTGAGGGAGTGAGGGAGAGAGAGAGAGAGAGAGAAGAGAGGAAAGAGAGAGAGAGTGAGTGAGTGAGTTTGAGTGATGTCCTATGACGTGGAAAAGTGAGTGAGTGAGTTGAAGAGAGAGATGGAGAGACAGAATCTTAGATGAGAGAGAGAAGAGAGAAAAGAGAAGAGAGAAGAGAAGATGCGAGAAGATGAGGTGGTTGTGCAATACGAACTGAATGGAGTTGGGGCAGTGGTCCTCATAGGTTATGTTTTCTAGAAATTGGAAAATTCGCTAAAAATCTTAAATTGGCAAGCTCTGTAGAGATCGTCAGTTGTTAGTACGTACAGTAATATTAACCTAACGTAATTTGACACAGGTAAGAGAAGAAGCGGAAGAGTGACTCGCTTTAGTCCATTTATTCCAGATATGCTACCAATGAACACCAACTTATCACAATGCAAATCCCGTGAGAGTCAGGCTGGAACGTGAAACGCCCGGTACTGAGTGAATCCGCGTTATAGCGAGCGTATCACGTTACCAATATTAAACACACGACACACACACACACACACGACAACACACAACACACACACACAACACACAACACACCAACACGACACACCACACCACACAACCCACACTCAATATATTATAACCTCAGTATATAGTATAGATAACTAAATATAATAGTATATATATTATATATCATATATATATATATATATGTGTGATATATATATTATATATACACCCACACAGATCAGACGACATACAGACACACGAACACACATGCACTCAAGCACCGCGGGCGCGCAGCACGCAACCACACACCACACACCACCACACGAAATGCACGGCTACGCCACTCGCGCACCGCCCTCACTAACGACACACACACACACTACGCACACCACACACACATATGATATAGTAATTATATATATATATATATAGTCACTTAATATACTAGATATAGTATATATATAAAATATAGGTGAGGTATATATATATTATGTTGTATGCTAATGTGTATTAATAATATACAATATATATATACTATTATTAATACCTATATATAATTATATAGTTATTTACCTAATATTATATATATGCACAACACACCAGTGAGTGACTATGGTCAGTGACGTGCAGTGAAGCGAGAAGAGAGCGAGATAGAGAGCGTAGACGAAGGAGAACGAGAGCAGCAGAAGGAGCACACGAAAGCAGAAGTACAGTTGACAAGAGTGAGACTTATCAAGTTGACGATGAATAGCAAGCGGATGATGCAGAGATGAGCGAGCGAAGTGAGCGTGATTAGAGCACACACACACACACACACACACACACACACACACACACACACACTAGTGAGTGACAACCGTGAGAGGTTGATTACGAATTGATGTGATAGCGGAAGCAGGTGAAAGAAGTCTAAGCTGAATTGAGGGTTTGATAAGAAGAGTTGAGGTTCGAGGTGAGAGAGAGATGAGAGTGTGTGAGGGTAGGCTGTGAAGAGAGAGAGAGTTGAGTTATTAAGTGAAAATGAGTGAGATGAGAAGAGTTGAGATGAGGGTGATAAGAGAGTTTTGAGTTGAAAATCTCTTTTTGTGCGTTAAGAGATAGTGTAGTTTAGAGTGTGAGAGGTGAGAGAGTGTAAGTGAGTGTGAGGGTGATGAGAGATGAGTGAGTGAGTGTGTGAGAAGATGAGTTGAGTGAGGTGTAAGAGAGTGAGATGTGAGGGTGAACGTGATGATGCATGTGAGGGTGAGGAGCAGAGAGTGAGTGAGTTGAAGTGTAGTGAGCTGTGAGTAGAGTGTAAGTGACGAGGAAAGTGAGAAGAGAAAGTTGAGTAGTGAAGTGAGTGTGATGGAGGCGGGAGGGTGAGAAGAGAGAGGCAGAAGTGCGTGAGTTACCGTGAGTTGAGGGAGTGGTGAGAAGAGATGAGAAGCAAGTTGAGTGAGGTGAAGGGAGTGAAGAGGGTGAGAAGATAGAGAGATGATTGAAGTGATGTGAGTGAGGTAGAGGGTAGAGAGAGATATGATAAAGCTGAGTAGGGTCGAGAGGAGAGTGAGGATGAGTGAGTGAGGAGGTTGAAGAGATAGTGAGTGACTGAGGGAGGGTGGAGAAAGAGAAGAGAGTGAGTGATGAGGATGAAGAGAGAGAGAGTGAGTGAGGTGGGGAGAAGAGAGAGAAGAGAGAGGGAGGAGAAAAATTGTTTATTAACGAGCGTAGCTAGTAAAGTCATATGTAATGATGGTCTCCTAATGTTGTTGAAGAATATAAACTTTTTTGTCCTTTGGCCTCTGATCATTAGTATTTTAACTGATGAGTAAAAATGAAGTTAGAACAAGAGGTGGAGTTAGTCAGGCTCCTTTAGATTATGCATTTCTCAGCCCCTTGCGGTCGACCTCAGATCCCCGCCAAACAAAAGCTGTGCGTTAGTCATGCAGAAGCGGCGGTCACCGTGGCGTAAGAATGCAGAGTTGGAAAGAGCAGTTAATTGGTGAGGATGTGTCTGGCGAGGACGCCGAGCCACGCTGTCGCCAGCTGCCCCGCCGGTTGCCGTGGCATTTAATGGCTCCTAATGTCGGCCTGATGTGCTGACCGGATTTTCTATGGCATTATAGCTGGAGATATCTCATTGGGGGATTACTTTCTTCCGGTTTAAGGGGGAAATTGGTTAGGTTTTCAGGCGTAACTTCTTCACAACATGGGGGAGCATTGGGAGGAAGAGTTTGTCTCTCCCCTTGAAAGATAATCATTGTTGGAAAGAGAGGGAGAAAGAGGGTCGCCTGAGGGGCATGCGGGTAGTACCTCTCACCGGATGATGATGCCCGTCCGCCCAGGGCGACCTTCGATGTACACTGTTATCTCGGTTGGCGCTGCCAAGTGTTATAGAATATCTTTTTGCCGATGTCTTGCTCGTGTTGTTTAGGATCGCAGATGCTAATTGCAGTCTCTGCTGTGCTCAAATGCACGTCTGGCCATACTCACGCATTGTTATAGGGGCGCCCAGTACAAGGCATGAGCGGATGCCTAGAACTCATGTGCACATCGGCTGGACTCGGACCTTGTGGCGGGGCGGTGTCAGGGCAAAATATCATCATAAGCGCATTTTTCTCTGTGGCGAGATTGTAAATATCCAATTAGTAAAACAGAGTTGTGTTTGTACAGAGGGACGTCTTTGTGGGGCTGCTCATGGCTCAAGGATATGTGGTCATCTGTCAGTGCCACCCAACTACACGCAGCTCTGAGATTATACTGACATTGACACTGAATGCCAGATCCCTCCTTGTGCGACGCTCAGGAGGTAGAAATAACTAGCAGTCAGTCAGCATATCGGCATTTACCTCGTTATGGTAGCCTGTCCCTTCTCGTACCCTGTGTTCAGGGTATCTCCTCGACCCCCTTCTCCAAACCTCGCCCTCAGGGATCACATTACATTCACACTTACACCTGTTTCGAGCAAGAGCCGTTCCCTCGCTGACCTGGCCTGTCTCCAAGGAGGCGCTCGTTCCGTTCCTTCATTACCTCTTGACTTAGATGGATCTCTTGACAGAGACTTGGAAAAAGGGACAGCAGTGTCACGTGTCATCTGTCATTTCTGTAGTCGCATAGCATGACATAACGCCCAGAATTCTCCAACAGCCGTTTCCTCCCCCTTCAAAAGATCCTTAATTAGCTAGGCCTATTTAAAGATCATGGGTATTAACTCTGTACTGACTTAAACCTGTTTGTAGGCAGCCATATCCTTTTAGTACCGGTTAATGTTACAAAGGTTTCCGCGACAGGATAAAACTGTAGATTAAAGATAAGATAAAAGCTTGCTTGATCCTGTTTGCAAAGATTATAAGAGCATTGGCCTTCCAAGCCGAGTTTTATGTATACCTTTGGTAGTCATTCCCTTTTTATAACAAATGAGGATAAAATATCATCCTTAGATAAGATAAAAAGGTCAAAACAAAAAGCCGGAATAATGAAAACAAAAAGCAGGAATAACCAGTGCGTGATTCCACTGTATAAGGGAATAGTAGAAAAAGCTTCGATCGGAGGCGATGAAGTGAATCCTAAAGGTGAAAAGTTATTAGACGGGTCACGCGCGGAGTCGCAGGCAGGGACGCTGGCTTCGAATTACCAGGTTTAAACGAAGGTGATGAGATTCGTGAGTAAGAAAGGAGGTGCATGGATGAATTTAAATTGGCGCTGTATGCTATGTAGATGAGGTATGAAAGTGCGTGTTACTTTGTGTGTGTGTTCGCGTGTGTTGGTGTTTGGTTAGGATCTGTGTGTTTGATGTGTATGTACTTTTTTATTTATAAACATGTAAGATTGAGTGTGTTGTGTGTGTTTTGTGTGTGTGTGTGTTTTGTGTGTGTGTGTGTTTTGTGTGTGTGTGTGTGTGTGTGTGTGTGTGTGTGTGTGTGTGTGTGTGTGTGTGTGTGTGTGTGTGTGTGTGTGTGTGTGTGTGTGTGTGTGTGTGTGTGTACACACACACACAACACACAACAAAGGAATTTAAATGAAGAGAGAGAGAGAGGCAGAGAAACAGGAAGAAAGGAAGGCAAGATTTGCTTAGTCTGTTGTGGGTATTCTGTGTATGTGTCGCTGGGCACCTGTTTGTCTTGCGTGTGTATCTGCGAGCGCGCCCGTGTGTGAGGGCGGCCGACAAGCAATCGCAAAGGAAGTGATCGCGACTGTTAATGAGGAAACCGAACCTCGACAAGGACGCGGCGACTCCGCGCCTCGGCTGCTGCCTCGTACATTGTATAAGCAGCTGCTCCTCCGCGATCACTTGCCCGATAACATATTTAGACTCGACGATAACTGTTGTTGCGGAGTCTTCACCATCGGACGCTTATCGCGGAGGCGCGGACTGCGGGGCTTCGGTTTCCACACCTGTTTCACGGCCCCAGAAATACACATGTTAAACAGCTGTTTTCTCGAGGCCGATCATGTTCGCGCGCCGTGTTAGACACGAACTCTTAAATGAAACTCATTTTGAATCCAAACACATTAAACCAGGCAACCTCTTTAACGTCTGGAGCAGTGTAGGGGAGGGTGATAATTGCCTTTCTTCTGCCTAGGGATCCTGTGTGTGCCATCTAGCCCCTCTGCCCTTCCGGGTGGCTGCCCTCTGTCCCAGGTCCTCCCTCGCCTTGTTCTTGCTGTCTTTTCTTCTCATTTGCCTCGACCCTTTCTCTCTCGCATTCTGCTCTATTTCCCGTATCGGCCCTAGACATCAGCCTCCGCTCCGCGGTATATCGCTTTCTTGGCCTTCTCTCGCCTCCCTGTCTTTGTCACGACGGTGTCCTTGCTACTCTGTCAACATCGCACCGAAAGATATCGCCATGCCAAGGGGCGTAAATAAGTCAGTCGTGTCGGTTACTTATTTTTTTCATATTAGATTACATTTTAGACACGCCGTGCATTTGCGGATCCAGCAC
>NW_020869457.1:83020-85520 GCF_003789085.1 Penaeus vannamei
CTGGACATGGCACCCAGGGTGAGGATGGCATGGCACAGCCCAAGGTGAGGATGGGCATGGCACTAGGCCCAGGGTGAGGTATGGCACTAGGCCATGGACATGGCACTAGGCCCAGGGTGAGGATGGGCATGGCACTAGGCCCAGGGTGAGGATGGGCATGGCACACCCCCCCCCCACACACACACACACACACACATCCGGCGAACGGGAATTCGACGACAGATGCCAAGATAGACGATCGATTAGTTGCCGTAAACGTAGGAATGCCGGGAAGCTGAGGAGGGGGGGGGGGGGCAGGGGGCAGGTCTTCAGCAGTGCCAAGAGGATCATTGAAGGTGCCACGTTAATTAGCCCTCTGAGGAAAGGGTCCCGGGTCAGGGATCTCCGGTTAAGGATTACATCTCGACGGGTGTGACGTCATTAGAGCCGTGAGTTTTGAATGTTCGTTCGTTCGTTGGCTTCCGTTTGACAAAATATCCTCCGTGGATTGAGGTCATTCCAAGACAGGGGGTGGGGGGTGGGGGCATCGTTCGTTGGTTAGCTTCCATTTGACAAAATATCCTCCGTAGATAGAGTTCATTCCAGGACAGGGGGGTCGGAGGGGTGACGTAATCAAGCCCTAATAACACGAAGGAAAAGGGGAAGACGAGGATACGGTTGTTTACCTCTGACGTCACGATCGCGGGCTGGTTTGTTTATAGGTCGGGGGTGGGAAGGGAACCCGAGACGCCGCCGCCCCGGGACTCGTGATTGCCACGCCCGGGAAGGAGGACTCCGGGCCGGAGGATGTGGGCTCGGGTTGCCGCTCCTCCGCGCTCCTTGCCTCTGCCGCTTCTGCTGGGGCGGCTCGCGGATCTCCCGTTCGCCCTCTCCCTGCTCTAGTTCTTGCTTCTCCTTTTCCTCCTTTGTCTCTTGCTCTTCCACCTCCCTTTTTATCTCTTGCTCCTCCTCCTCCCTTTTTATCTCTTACTCCTCCTTTGCCTTCTTTGGTTCTTGCTCCTCTTCCTCCTTTACCACCTCTTCTTCCTCCTTTTCTTCTTCTTCTCCTTCTCTTCTACTTCTTTTCATCTTCTTCTCCTCTCCTCACCTCCTCCTCCTCCTACTCCTCCACCTCCTCCTTCTTCTTCTTTCTTCTCCTTCTCCTTCTCCTTCTCCTTTCTCCTTCTTCTTCTTCTTCTTCTTCTTTCTCTTCTTTTCTTCTTCTTCTTCTTCTTCTTCTTCTTCTTCTTCTTCTTCTTTCTTCTTCTTCTTCTTCTCCTCCTCCCTCCTCCTCCTCCTCCTCCTCCTCCTCCTTCTTCTACCACCACTACAAACTACAGCTACCACTGGTAATGCTATCAAGTAAGATGTTTTGGCCCCATGGAATGCCGCGGGGGGCCTTTGCTGTGCACTGTGCCTTCTATATTTTACCCATGGCCCCCAGTCTTTCATTCAGGTGTTGATGTTTGACGGTCTCAGGGATAGCTAGGTCTTTTTGGGCATTGATATGGGTTATTTGTAAGCTTACGTATCAGGGGGTTGGTTTGTATATATATATATATATATATATATATATATATATATATATATTATATATATATATATATATATATACATACATATACATATACATATATATTATACATATACACATATACATATACATATACATATACATATACATATACATATACATATATTATATATATATATATATATATATATTATATATATATATATATATACATATACATATACATTATACATATACATATACATATACATATACATATATATACATATACATATACATATACATATACATATACATATATAATATATATAATATATATATATATTATATATATATATATATATATTATATATAATATATAATACATAACATATAATATATACATATATATATATATATACATATATACATATATATACATATATATATATATTATATATATATATTATATATATAATATATATATATGTATATATATAATATATATGTATATATATATATATATATATATATATATATATATATATATATATATAATATATATATGTGTATGTCTGTATTATGCTTATGTATATATGTATCATGTATAAGGTATGTATGTATTATGTATACGTATACGTATAGTGTGTGTGTGTGTGTGTGGTGTGTGTGTGTGTGTGTGTGTGTGTGTGTGTGTGTGTGTGTGTGTGTGTGTGTGTGTGTGTGTGTGTGTGTGTAATATATGCTGGTGACTCTAAAGGCCCATCCATGCCTTTTTTTAAATTACAGAACGTGTTTTTTTTTTCTTTTGAATATGCTGGCCTGATTTTTTTTTTTTTTTTTTTAGAATAAAAACAAAAAGACATTGATTTTCTGATCGGGGTCATTAAGATATCTGCGTGATTGTTTTATTTTTAATACATGAATTATTAATGGCGATTCCTCTCTCTTTCCAGGTAAGGAAAAAGTTCTTATCGGAAAGGCAGTAGACATGTCTGAGCGTCTTTC
>NW_020869457.1:95520-98020 GCF_003789085.1 Penaeus vannamei
TCCCGCGCAGGTTCCCACGGCCATTCGCGGGCAAGGGGTTCAGTGCTGCCCGCGGCATCATTCTCGCCGGATTCCCTGTCGCAGCATCTCTCGCGCAAGCTGCCAGTCGAGCTGATTCCCGGTTCTCATAATGCAAATAAGGAGTGTAACTGAAGTATCTATTTTTCAGATTTTCTTTGAAGTCAAATGAGATCTTGCTTCTTGATTAGAGATAGAAACATTTGGAAATAACCATTTAGTTATCAGCTGTAACAGAATGCAGCAGTGTGCCCCTAGGGAGTCCTTATTAAAGAACCACATTTTCTAAACATAAGACCCTGGCCATTATCTCGCCCAGAAGGCTGAAGTGAGTTGGCCTTACTTTGGTTTTGTAATTGGGGGGGGGGTATATTTCGTGACCGACGAGAATAGGAGGGCCTGCGTCTGCAAATACACTATATACGTTATGGTTATTGATTCAATATGCTTACAGTGATTTCAGTCATTTAAATACCAATTTATAATTTACAGAGTTAAATGCATAATTTACAATACCCGTTTATAACAGATATCCATATAAAGCCTACAACTTAAGATATCTGAGTTATCAGTGCGTTTGTCCTTTTGTGCATACACACGTGCTCCCAAACGCCCACAAACACACCCACTCATGGTCACAAACTCGGGTAACAAACAATATAAACCTTTGCAACCTCCTCAGATAAGATTGTATTTCATTGTTATTGCATAATAGAACAGCAGCAAGAAATATGTCAAGAATACCCTTCAGTACTTCAGCTTATGATGCATGCCCCTTCTCTTAGTTGTATTCCAATAAAAGCAATATCGTGTCTATTCGGCAAAACTCTCTTTTATACACACACCTTTGGAATATTGTATACTGAGCATAGATTGTCTTAGGAAAAATCATGCTGTAGAATTGGAGAAAAGAATTGTTTTATAGTTTTTTTTTGGGGGGTTGATGTATTTTAAGTTGTGTGTGGATCATAGAATGTCTCCGGGAAAAGAGATACAGAGGGGAGATCATGCAATAGGAATGGAGAATACGGTTATCTCATAACACATTTAAAGTTGTGTTTTAGGTTGTCTGTTGAATGTAGAATATCTTGTTGGGGGGGGGGGATAAAAGGAGACAGCTTCAATTTTAGTTGTTTTATTTTAGGTTACCTTTATATTATTGTGATTGCTATTTGTTACAAGTGTTGGTAGTCTCTATCACACGAGGATGACGTGGAACTTATTGTCTGTCATGGTAGGGAGAAAGAGGAAAGGAGGAGGAGAAGGAGGGGGAGGAGGGACAAGGAGGAAGGAGAGGGAGGAGGGAGGACGGATATAGGAGGAAGGAGAGGGAGGAGGGAGGAAGAGGAAAGGGATAAGGAGGAGGGAGGAAGAGGAGAGGGATAAGGAGGAAGGAGGAAGGATGGAGGTAGAAGGGAGGAAGGAGGAGGTAGTATTAGGAGAAGTTGGAAGAGAGAAGAGAGAGGGAGGAGGTGACCGTGTCGTTGCTTAGGAGGGAAATTACTCATTATGAGTGATGGTGTGTTATTAGTATTTAGAGCATTGTCATATTGACGAACTCGTTTATTCCGCCCTTCTCGTGTTGCGTGCAGTTGAATTTTAAATCTGAATTCCTCCTTTAAGTGTGGCTAGCGCAGAATTTATCGTTTCTGTTGTGTTCGGTGTTCCTTGGCCCTTTGTCCACGTTTCGTCGGAATTTCCCCCACCCTTGTCGTTTTCTTCTTCTTCCTCTTCTCGTTCCAGATCTTTTTGTACGGACTCTGTACGTCTTTTGTTCCCGTTCTTACTCCTCCTCGTCCTCCTCCCCCGTTTTCCTTTTTCTTCCCCACCCCAACTCCCTAAACCCATTATTCTGTTCTAATCATCCCCCTCCCCCTGGCCCTCCTCTCTCCTCACTTCCCTCCTCTTCTTCCTCCTCCTTATCACTTCTCCACCTCCTCCTCCACCCCCTCCTCCTCCTCCTCCTCCTCCTTCCTCCTCCTCCTCCTCCTCCTCCTCCTCCTCTCCTCTCTCCTCCTCCTCCTCCCCCCTCCTCCTCCACCCCCCCTCCTCTCCACCCCCTCCTCCTCCACCCCCTCCTCCCCTCCCCTCCTCCTTCCTTCTTCATTCTCTTCTTTATCAACTTTTCCTCCTCCCTTCTCCTCCGCATCAACTTCTCCTCCTTCCTTTTTCTCCTCCTCCTCCTCAGCTTCTCCCTCCTCTTCTCCTCCTCCTCCTCATCAATTTATCCCTCCTCTCCCATCAAACTTCTCTCCTCCCTCCTCCTTTCCTCCTCCTCCACTTCTCATCCTACCGTTCTTTCCTCTCCCTCCTCCTTATCTTCTCCTCCTCTTTATAACTTCTCCTTCTCCCTCCTCTCACCTCCTCCTCCTCTTTTTCTCCCCGTCCCCAACTCCTCCTCCTCCTCCCTCTCCTTCCTTATAACTTCTCCTCTTCCTCCTCCTTTTTCTCCTCTTGCTCATCAGCTTCTCCTCATCATCAT
>NW_020869457.1:113748-131248 GCF_003789085.1 Penaeus vannamei
TCGTCGTCGCTCTCAATGCGCTCTACTGGCCCATCGCTCTTTCCCACCTGCTCCAGCTCTGCTCAGGGCTCTCTCTCCCTCTCAAGTGGCACTTAGAAAGTATTTAAAGGAAATATCAACTTCAAATCTCCCCTCTCCCTCCTACCTCTCTCTCCCCTTCTCTTCCCGACCCCTCTCTCTCTCTGCGTTCTCTATCTCTTCATCCTCTCTATACTCTCTCTCTGCATATCTCGCTTCTCTCTCGTCAATCTCATTCTGCGTGCTCATCTCTCCTTCATCTCTCTCTGAAAACTGTAACTGTATATTTTATATGGTAAGTTATTAACATCGATAATTTATTATTAAACCCATGGTTATGTTCTCAATCAAAACCCTAATTATATGATTTATATATGTCATTAAAACATGAATTACAGTAAAAAAGATAAATTAACTGAAATGAATCTCTTCGATAATTAAGTTTCAAAGATGAACAGCTGAGATAAGTAGGACTAATTATTAATTCTTGATTAACAATTATCACTATAAATTTAGGTCTTAATTCTTGGGTCTTTCATTGTTTATTGTGATATGTAGATCGTCTTTCCTTTGCCCTTGATAACTTAAGCTTTTAAGGAACATGGGAGAGGTTTATTTTTTTTTTATTTGTTTATTTCAACGTTATTTTATTATTGTCGTTGTTATTTTTGCACTTTTTCCTCTTTTGTTGTCTTTGTTTTTGGATTTATGGATTTGGGAAAGTCGACATCGATGCTCTCTCTCTTTCTCTCTCTTTCTCTCTCGAGCGATGAATCTCTCTCTCTCTCTCTCTCTCTCTCTCTTTCAATTATCTTTTCATTTATTTAATGGTGCTGAAAACTGCCTTTATATTATTTTCCTTGGCTTCTTCTCATAAAAAATCAGATCTTTTGATTCCTGGCAAAATGAGTTGTGATAATATCTTCATTTTTTTCTATTTTTTTGTTTTGAACAGCCTTTCCATTGTCTGTTTTTTTTCTCTCTCTCTCTCTTTTTTTTGTTTTTCTTTTTTCTTTTTATTGGGGGGAGGGTCAGCCTTTCCGTTGTGGATTCGTCAGTTTTTTTTTTTTTTTTTTTTTTTTTTTTTTTTTTTTTTTTTTATCAATATTGCTTTCGATAAAATGGGACCTGAGAAATTCCTGAAATAACTACGATGAGGCAACTCCTGAAACCTTCGTCCTGAAAGATTGTTTCCGAGAGATTCCTGAAATTGCACAGATAAGCTTGGCTTTGAAGTCTTCATGAAACTGAGACGATAAGACAGGTCCTGAAAACTATCTTTCTGAAACTACCGCGAGAGAGAGCTTGATGCCTCTCTTTCCTGAATCATTTTTTTTGTCTTCTTTCTTTTTTCAGTTTTGTCTGTCCGTTCTCTCTTTCGTTCTCTCGCGTTCGCTCTCTTTTTCTCTCTCTCCCCCTCCTCACCTCCCTCCTCTCTCTCTCTCTCTCTTCTTCATCTGTCTTGCTCTGTATCTCTCTCTTCTCAATTTGATCGGCTGGTGGGTCTTTTCTCCTTTCATGTTCTTTTCATCTCTCTTTATCAGCTTTTAGTCTCATTTTCTCTTTTCTTCGCTTTCTTAGTTGAATCATTACCCCGGCTTATTTTATGTCTGTCGATTTATTAGTTCTATTCATTCTTTATCCATGATTGTCGATATTTTCATTATTTCGTATTACTTCACTAATTTGCTTCTCTAGATTTCGACTGCCTGTTTCTCTTCATTTTAGAAAACGTGGACTAGAGTGGAGTTTGGTCGTTTAGGTATTTAATTCCAACAGCACATAGCTTAGTATGCCGGTCTTCTACTTTGGCAAGGTTGAGCATTTTCTGTCCAATGTTTTTTGTCTTCCCTTTTTCATGGATTTAGTCATTTCGACTTTTTCTTTAGTGTAATTGGCGTTTGGGTAAGATAGTTGGCTGTTTGTGGAGGTTTCGGAGTGTCTTTTTACTCTATTAAGTCCTTCCCGTCTCTTGAGTATGGCGAGATAACTCTCTTATCTGTCTTCTCTCCCTTTTTTTCTCTTAATATTTTATTTTTTTTTTTCTTCTATCCTCTCTTCCTTCCTGTCCCAATCCCTTCCGTTTTGATTTTATGGGTCCTCTTTTTCCGTCCCTTACCCCCAACCTCCTCGTTTGGGGCGCGTAATAGCAACCCTCCAACCCTCCCCTAATTACCCCTCTACCCTCTTCCCTAACTCCCTTCCTATATTCCCCCCTTATTGTCCCGTTCCCCTAACCCTATCTCCACACGCTCTTTTTATCACATCCCCTATGCCAACCCACCTTTCTCCTTCGACCCTACCCTACTCTCCTCCCTCCAATTCCCCCTCCACGCCCACTTTTCCTTTACCCTCCTATTCAAACTTTCCACCCCTTACCATCACACCTCCCCTCATTAAAAATTTTCCTCTCTTTTTTTACTAAAAATCAAAACCACACCTCCGCCATGTCGCGATCTTCTTCTCCGCCCTCCCTCCTTTCACTGAAAAAGGAACAACCCCACCAACCACCCACTAATCTCCTATTTCCTTACTCCACACTCCATCTCTCCTTTTCCCTTTCCAATTTCAACCACCCAACTCTCCTTCCCTCACTCCACCCCGCCCTACACCCTCCAACCACCCCACCCTACCTTCCCTTCCACAACCCCTCTCGCCCTTCTCTTATCCAACCCCCCACCCTCCTTCCTCCATTCTTTTTGCACGCCCTGCAGCCGCTGCTGCTCTACCAGAACCCAACCCTCCTTCCCTCCCACACCCGCCTCTCTCTTCCAACCACCACTTCTCTTACCCTTCCCCCCGCCCTCCTCTCCTTTCTCCTATAACGCCCCCCAATATTCACCCTCTTGACCACACGCCACCCCTTTCTTTTCCCTTTCCATTAACCAATCTCCCCTCCCACCCTCCTCTGCCCTCATCTCCAACCCCCCCACCCCCTTTCACCCTCACCACCCCCAAACTTCTCCTTGTAATACTTCCTTTTATTATTCTCGAACTCCACTCGACCTCTTCCTTTTCCATTACCACCCTTCCCACTCCCACTCCTCCCCTTCTTATTGTTATTAGATATTATTTATTTATTAATGTCTCTTATACTCTTCTTATCCCTCTCCTTGTACATTTTATATTGTTAATTATTGACAGATCTCTGTTAAATACAGTGGGCGAAAGATTTCCATTTTTTCCTGAACTTCGTTATTTTAATTCATTTCAAAGTACACTAAATGTTCGTAAACTCCAATTCGACGTTTGTGTAAATTTGACTATCTATTAAATATGTCAATATTTTTTTTTTTTCGTCGCGCTCTAACTCATATGACTTCTTTTCTAATGTAAAATCAAGGATTCAGTTATGTTTTTAATAGTATGGCATTTTACAAGCTCTGCTTTGTACAGGGTTGAGATGGCAAATTTCTTTTGTGATTTGTGTTTAAAGAGATAATTTATCCATGTACTGCGATTCCTTGACACCCTATTAAGAAAACACGCCTATTTATCGGTCACCGAAAATTAGATTATGATTAAGGGGGTATGGGGTAACGATTGATAGAAATTTTTAATATTTCAAATGGAGTGTTATTGAGTGTGGTATTGAAAAAAAAGACAAAAGACAAAGTTAAATAGGCGGGGGGCGCACGATTTAAGTATGTGAAAAAATTATTTATTTTTGTTTTTTTTTTTTCCTTTTTTTTCATTTCCATTTCATTTTATCATATGTTATTTGAATTAGGCTGGTTCCATTTTTTGAAGGCGTCATTTATCAATTTTCCAATTTGATATGAAAAACTTAACTAGCTTTTTCCAACATTTAAACCCTTTTCCATTTTGTATTTTTAAATCGTTAAAAATTTTAAAGGGAAAAATATTGATGGATTTTTAAATTTTTTAAAAACCTTAACTTGTTAATGGACTATTTAAGGGAAAATTTTTTTGGGAAACAAAAAAGTAAAAAAAAACCCCAAAAAAGCCGAAAATAAAATTTGTGTGTGAAAGTAAAACCAGGGAAAAAAAGGATTTTCCATTATTTGATTGGTATTTTAATTTTTAAAAAAAAGGGGGGGCGGGAACCGGGCAAATGGGATTTTTATAGGATAATTGCTGATGGTGGACGCGTATTTACAGTGGGTTCTTTTTTTAGCACCCAATACACCTCTATTATTATAGTTAACTCATCATTTGTTTTTTAGTTTTGTTGTGTTGTGTGAACAGTAGGTGGTTTGTGTCACCATCGGCCGTCCGATCACCGGTACTTTCTATGTTTCGGCCGGTGGCTTTCTATCCGATGCGGTGGTGCTTGTCCCCCCCGTGGTTATATTTACTATGTGGAATAAAGTTTGACCTTACGGTCAAATTGTATTAAGTGTGTTCTTTAGCACCACTTCCTATTCGATCAGTTCCTTAATATAGTTTGCTTATTAGTATTAATTATAACGTGTGTGTATGTGTGTGTGTGTGCGTACAGTTTGATGTCTCAATTATTAGATGGATGTATTTATTGGGTTAGATAAAGCATATGAAAGGGGAAAAAACGGGCTTATTTTGGTGGTGATGGCGGTATTTCAAATAAAGGGGTTCGGGTAAAGGCGAAAAAAGAAAATAAGCAGTTATGTTTGATACTTTGGTTCCTGCCTCGGAAAACCCCCCCCCCCACGTTTTTTTTTTCCTCCGGGTCCCACTTGCTCAACTTGGGGAAAAAACCCAAAACTCTTGGACACTACGGATTACTATATTATAGGGGACAAGTGTTATTT
Source organism: Penaeus vannamei (assembly GCF_003789085.1). Lineage (NCBI taxonomy): Eukaryota > Metazoa > Arthropoda > Malacostraca > Decapoda > Penaeidae > Penaeus > Penaeus vannamei. The sequence goes on from NW_020869457.1 coordinate 118,518, forward strand.
TAGTTTGTTAACTAATTATATATATTAGTTTATTATAATATATTAAATTAAATCAATTTAATATAATATATAATATATTATTAATTAATATTGTGGTTTGTTGCGTGTTTTTTTTGTTGTTGTGTGTTTGTCTGGTGTATATGTGTTACTGTTGATGTAGTTATGTTGTGGCTGTGTGTGGGATGGTATCGATGTGTGTTTTATTCTGTGGGGAACTGTGATGAGTTGTGTCTTTGTGATTCTTTTATTTTTTGTGTGGTTGGTTGTGTGTGTGTGCATAATATTTATAGATTGATTATTTAGCTTTGGTGGTGTAGTATATATGTATGTTAGGTTGAAGAATAGAAATTCAGTTTTACCATAATTCGGACGATTCGCCATAACGTATTAGTTAATACCAAAATTATCACATAGCGACTTTTGTGTTGGTGATGACGATTCTAAAGTTTATTTGTTTTCAAAATCTAAATATTTTCAGGACTTAGGCCATTTATTTATTCTCTTTTTTTGTTCTATTTGTTCTAGTTTTGTTTTCTTATGTTTTCACCGTTTCAGCTCAGAAGTCTGGTAGTGGGCCTATTCTTCATACGTGCGCATTAGAGACTTCGTTTTTGTTTTACTTCTTTCTTGTATTTTCCTTTGGATCCTCTAAAGCTCCTCCCCTGTCTGTCTTTGCTGAATCGTTTGACCTTATTAGGAGCTGACTCTTATTTATCTTTGTACCTTTTTTCCAACTGACCTTTCTAGTCTTTTTTTGTTTGACGCTGTTTTAACCAATCAGGATATGCCAGGATTATGGTTAGTTAGCTTCCAAGCTTATACTTCCGGGCTTTTGTCTTTGCTTATTTGCTCTCTCTTTCTGTTCCCTTTCTGTTATCATGGGTTATCTTTTTCTCTTCGTTTCTTGGGCTGCTCTTTCGCTTATTTCTGGCTCTTTGATAGTCCATCCTTTGCGTTCTTTCTCGTGCTATCTTATATTCGTTCTCATCTCCCTCCTCTTTGGATACCTGGCATGCCCCTCTCACCTTTCTTGTCTCTTTTTTTCATTCTCTCTCGCTCTCTCTCTCTCTCTCTCTCTCTCTCTTGTCTTTCGTCTCATCCTCTCTCTCTCTCTCTCTCTCTCTTCTCTCTCTCCTTTCTGTCTCTCTCTCTCCCTGGTTGCTCTTTCTTTCTTTATCTCTCTCTGTTTCTTAAATAGGTTCAATGATTTGCCATACAATTAGTTAACTTTCATTGATGCCATATTCCCGTCTTTTTTTTTTTTTTTTTTTTTTTTTTTTGTTCCTTGTCTTGCGTGTGGTGTGCTTGAAAATTCATCTATTATGGTGTTGCTTCTTTGAGGTCCTATTTTATTGTGATAATGTTGGGGTCTTTTTTTGGCTTAATTATTTTATGTATATAAAATATATAATATATAATATATTATTTATAATTTTTTATATTTTTATATTATTAATAATTTATTAATAATAACAATTAAATTCTAGATTTTATTTAAATTACAGTTTTTATATATTTACTATAAATATACTTAACTGAGGAGTTAGATAGATAATCTAACGAGTATATTTAACTATAATTATATAGATAATCATAGATAATCAGACTGACTATACAAAAATATCTACAAATCATTATCAATAAATCGACTTAAAAATCAAAAATAAATTAACATATAAATATAAAGAATTTATAATCAAATAAAAAAATAATTAAAAATAACTATAAAATATAAAAACTAGCGGTAATATAAAAAAACAATAACTCTAAAATAAATCTAAATAGATTTCCCTGCACAAAACCGCAAACATAAATCATTTGACAACAGCACTAAACAAGCTTAGAACTATAGTACAAATGAATGTAGTGTGCGTCTTTCACGTGACCGCAATTGAGGTAATGAAACATACAGTAAAAAAATAAGAAACGATTATTATGACAGGCGAGAAGGATAGAAAAAGGACCGAGGAAAAAAAGCACAGACAAAGAGCGAAAAGAAAAAGCAAGAGAAGGACAGGGTAGGAAAATCAAGATATCTTAATGATTTAGCGTAGATACAAACTGGGACAAACTTTAAAGGTCCCCAAAAATGTTTAAAAAAAAATGATACAAAACACACACAGCGAACTAGGACGAATAGACATAAATAGACAACTATACTCCAAAGGAGGGGATAGAAGCAGTAGGGAATTCCGAATGCGGGAAACATAGGTGATCCATAAGATTCGTGGAGGATCCCACGTGTGAAAAGAGTGGAAAGCGTAATACAAGTAGGAGCGCGCGCGAATAGGTAAAGTTACGCGAGTGTTTCTTATGTAGATTCTGTTATTTGCTTGGTGTAATGAATTTCTTGTCTCGATTATACACACTGGAAAAACGCGAGCGGCTAGTTGCCCTTCTTGATAGGGACAAAAAAACTGTACATTTCCTATACTACCTCTATTTTCCACCCTCTTATGAGTGACCGGTGCGAACGACCATTAGAGGTGCCGAAAATAAGACTCCTCGAGAATCTTGTAGATGCCTTTCACCTGCCGCGGACACAGATGGACGATACCACCGAGGTCTACCGTCCGCGTAGGGGCGGGATCAACAAAACTAGTACGCCGTTTATTCTATCGCTCGATAGATCATAGTACCTACAGGGAGAACCATTCGTCCTTCCAGGCCACCGGTCCGGTTAGCGTGAACCTATTTTCCTCAACCTAATCCTTCCCTCACCAAAACTATACAACTACTCAGCCTAGTGCGCGCGTGCTAACCACCTTAATCGGCTTCCTCTGTCCACAACAGTAGACATTGTCGAGATATCACATCTCCTCAACATATCTTCTGAAGAACACCACTGCCAACCGCCCTTACACCATCCAATACCTCGATCCCTCCGTAAACAGTACAACCCTCCCTACCGATGTCAGCATAAGACCCTCCACACACTGGCAACTTACAAACACATAAAGAATGCGGAGCTGAGCCATCAAGTCCGCGTCGTGGAAAGATGAGAATAAACATGAGGGGTTGAAAAAAGAGAGGAAAAAGGCAAATACAAAAAAAGGAGACCAGACGCGAAGAAGAGAGGGGTGACTCGCACCCACTAGCATCACATCGCACCTCACAAGTACCTAGTCCACCAGCGACCACACCTTAGCTTTCATCCTGCGCACATAGGCCCGCTCCCGTGTAGCTACTCGCGTGCGAGGCCCGCTTCGCTCTCCCTTCGCCTCAGCTCCCTTTCCACCCCAACCAATCCTTCTCCTCCCCTCAACGCTGTCCACCCCAAGCCCAAGTCCTTCCGTCCACCTTCCCTATCCACCCCCAGCGCGGAATGGGGCACATCACACTACTCATCGACAACGACAGCGGCGCCGAGGACCTCGCGTTCCCTACCACTACCCTGCCAAACAAGAAAACACTATACCCACGCACTCGGGTCTCGCCGGTCACCCTATAGGAGGAAAAAAAACCACGATGTGGATGCATGAGGGTTCCGAATGTATGGTGATACGTGAGCGGAGCCTATTCGGTAGGTGACTGTCAGGTGGGAGACAAAAAATTGGTTGCTCCCCCACTCCCGCACCCCTCCCCCGAGAACAGGTGTGCTCGGTGGTCGCGGTGGGTGCCGTCGGTGACCTCGCGAGTGTGAATCCCAGGTTATAGGAGGATGCAGGCAGAGTGGGGTGCGTGGTTGCAACTGCGAGGTCTGCTAAGTCCAGGAGTCTGCGTGCTATTACTGAAGTGAACGTCTTTGGCGAATCGATCTGTGTTTGTAATTTAGAGGGCCTTTGTTTTATTTATACATTTATATGTTCTGTTGTATATAGTTTGTATTATATATAATATATAGTTATATAATATATATAATATATTAATGATTATACTATATATAATATATATATATATATATATTGTTGTGTGTGTGTGTGTGTGTGTGTGTGTGTTTTTTTTTTTTTTAATATTGTTCATTTTTCTTTTTATCTCTCTAATATCTATTTTGCTATCCATTTCATTTCATCATTATTATCAGCTATCACCATTATTATTATTGTTATTATTACTGCTACTACTACTACTATCATTACTATTGTTATGATCAATATTGTCATCATTCTAGTTTTTTTCCCCTAATTTTATATCTACCTATTATTCTTATTTCTTAAAGACTTATTTTCTTATTTTATTTACCTCGTTTATTATGACTATTATATCTCTTGAAGTTTTAATCTTATTATTTATTTATTTATTTTTAGGCGAAGATGCAATTAGGAGACGAGTGATAAGAGGTTGAAAGTAATTTGTCTGAAAAATGTCTTTGTCTGTCTATCTTTCTAACATTTATCACTAACTTCTTTGCCTCGATTAATGTCTTTTCCTTCTTCCCCTTCTCTTCTTTTTTTCTCTCTTTTCTTTTCTTTTTCTTTCTCTTTTTCTTTCTTTTCTTCTTCTCTTTTATTTTTTATTTCTTTTCTCTTTTCTCTTTCCATTTCTTTTTCTTTTTGTCTTTCCGCTCTATTATTTTTTCTTCAGCTTTTATATTCTTTCTTTCTTCTTCTTTGTTGCATTCCTTTTCTCTGGCTCCTCTCTTTCTTTTTCTTTCTTTTCTGTCCTCTTCTGTCTGTTTGTTTTGATCTTGTCTCTCTCTCTCTCTCTCTCTCTCTCTCTCTCTCTCTCTCATCTCTCTCTCTCTCTCTCTCTTTATTTTAATATTTTAGGTAGGAAGGGGATTGTCCTCCTCCCTCCCTGCCCCCCCCCCTCTCCCCTCTCCCAAAATGAATAGACATACAAACAAATAACTAACAAAATATAACCCATGCATGACAGAAGCTTACTCGTCCTGACCGCTAGAAATGAACTGAACATTTCTAGCGGAAAATCGCTCGATTTTTAGCGGAAATTCGCTCGATACCTCCCAGCCGTTAGCAAAGATTGACTGGAATTGCTATAGTTGACTGGCTTTGATTGTTTGACTGATATCCCAGTCAGTCAGTCATGCTGTTAAATTTGTCTGTGTGTGTATTCCTTATAGCGTTCCTGTTAATCTGTCTGTGTGTGTGTTCCTTATGTACGTCCTGTTAAATCTGTGTGTGTGTGTGTGTGTGTGTGTGTTCCTTATGTACGTTCCTATTGAATCTGTCTGTGTATGTATGTATGTATCCCTTATGTACGTGCCTGGGAATTTGTATGTTCAAATATATGTGCATTTCCTTGTCTGTTTTGGCTATGTATCTATGTATCCATCAGTATATTAGTTACACAGGTAAACATCTATCGACATGAGAATTATCAATTAATCTATTTATTCATATATTTTTTCTAGCTAAATAAGAGCATCTTTATTCATCCGTCTATCAATATTTATCTTCTTTTAAAATCTAATGCATCTTTATCTATCTGTTTATCACTATCTATTTTTGAAAATCTATACAGCGATATTGACATAGTAATAATTTGAATAAACATTAACCTTATGGGGAAATTATGTAGATTAGATTTGAATTCAATAAACACTATTTCATTTTATACAGGTAGGCCTATATGTAATAATGATAGACTTAATTACCCTCATATTTTATGGTAATGCAGTGAAAGCCCATTTTAAAGACAAACATAAGAAAAAAATTTTTTTTTTTTTTTTTTTTTTTTTTACATACATACCTCTTCGCCAGTTCGATCTAAATCTTCTCTCGTTCCTCTTTCTTTTTCTCCCTCTTTCCCTCCTTCTCTCCCGCCCTCACTATCTCCTTCTCCTACTCCCTCCCTCACTCACTCCCTTCCTTTTCCTTCCTATTTCTCCTTTCCCTTCCATTCTCTCTCTTTCCCGATCTCCTGTCTACCTTTTTTCTTCTTTCTCGCTTTCCTCTCTTCCTCCCTGTTTACTTCTATCTTGCCATCCCTTCCTCCTTCCCTCCCTATTCTCTTTCTGTCTACCTTCTTCCTTTAAACCCTCCCTATCTCTTCCCACTCTCTTCGCGCTTATCCATTCCCCGCTTTCTCCCTCTACCTCCCTTATTTCCTCCATCTTCTTCCCTCCTTCCCTACTTCCTCTTTTCCTCTCTTTCCATTCTTCTTCCCACTCTTCTTTCTCCCTCCCTACCTTCCCCCCCCTGCCCTTTCAACCTCCATCCCTACCTCCGCTCCCGTCCTTCCTCTCTTCCTTCCCTCCCCTACCACCCTCCCTTTTCTCCCTCCCTCCTTCCTCCTTCCCCCCCCTCCCCCCTTCCTTGTTCACCAGTCATCCTCAAGAATTACTCGCATTGGACATCCTGATTGAGTTTAGAATCGATCATCAGCTGACGCGTGAGATCAGCTGACAAGGTACAGGGATCAGTGACGCAAAAATCAGAGGGGGGCCGCTGCTGCTGTTTGTTTTGTGTTCAGTTGTGCGTTAGGTATTTTATATAAAATGTTGGGTACAACAGCTGCATGTGTTTACTATATATATACAGATATATATTTAATATTACTATTAGGTATATATATACGTACTAGCTAATCATATTATATATATCATATGATGATAGCTATATACTATGTAAATATATGTATAGAATACATATATTATATAGATATATATATATATATATTATGTGTTGTATATATATAGTATCTGTTAGTATATTACATGTATACTCTTCCTAGTATGTATAATATAGGTGACTATTAAGTTACTACTATGTTTGAGTATTACTATATGATATGAGTATATAGATACTATATATATATATGTATATAGTATGATTAGTAATATATATATATGTATATATGTATATAGCTGCGTTATATAGTAGAGTATAATATATTATATTATATAATATATATAGTATATAGTTATGTAACTATATATATGTAGTATACTATATGTATTAGTTTTAAATCCTTATGTAAACCCTATTATATATAGGATATGTTAATAATGGTATATTATATCTGTATAAATATACGTATATGTCGTGTGTGGTGTGTTGTGTGCGTGTGTGATGTGTAGTGTGTGTGTGAGTGTTTGTGTGTGGTGATGTGAGATGATGTATAGAATGTTATGTTATATTATATATATATATACTAATAACTCTATACTATATATATATATATATTATATACTATATTATGTATGTATATAATGTATGGTATCGCCCTCTCCTTTCTTCTTCTAACTTGCCTTGTTTCTCTCTATCTATTTCAGTCGTATACTCTCTGTTCTCCCGATTAGCTTATTTCTGCTGCCTTATCCCTTTACTCCTCCTCTCTCTCTCCCATCTACCCTCCCCTCCCTCTTTATCACTCATACCATCTTATCGGTTGTAATCCTAATTATAAATATGCCCCTTAATCACATATGGACACTTCGCTATATATCCCAAAAATGCTTCGGAACTAGTGGTTTATCCAACAGCAATGTATTTACGACAATACATACTCGTGTTAGTATTTATCTATTTATTTAATTACTATTCCCAAAATATAGTGTTAAATCGTCTCCGACGAAAAACAATTCGGTGTTAACTAGTAGCAGGTTTTGGCTGCAGCAATTTCTGTCCATGTGTGAAATCTGTTGTGTGGGATCCTGATCTCTCCGCTCTTCGTTTTTCTCTGATCTGTGTCTCGTTCTTCTTTGTCTCTTCGTGCTTTTCTATTGTGAGTGGTAGTGTGTGTGTGTTGTGTGTAACAATATAATATATAATATATAATATATATTATACTAACTTATATAGATATATATATAATTATATATAATATAATATATATATAAATATATATATAATATATATATAATATATACTATATATATATATTATATAGCCTATATATACATATATTATATATGAATATATACATTATTATATTATATATATATATAGTACTATAACTTATATATTATATAATATCATATATATATATATATTATATACTATAAATTTATCTATATATATATATACTTTACTACTATATATGGAAGCACCAAAACCCAACAATTGTAATGTGTGTTTTTGCTCTCCATTCATCAACACAGGTATTGTGTTGTTTCGGTGTGGCATATGTGAGTATATATATAATTATATATATATATAATTATACTATATATACTATATACTTATAAATATAATTAATATAAATATAATATAAACTATTATGATATATATCACTATAATCATATTCATCGCTAATATATATATAAAAATATTTATATATGTTCTGTTGAGTAGTGGCACTGTTATTGTCGTCGTTCTGTGNCAATTAATTGATGATAATTAATAATAATTTATTAGCAACAGTAATGATTTGATAATGATGATTATGCATTGTTTGTTAAGTTCATATCCTGTCATTTCTATTATTTATAATTGTCACTTCTACTATCATCAACTACCATTATTATCGTTATCATTATCATCATGATATTGTTATATTACAATATGTAGAAGTATCATCATTATGATTACTTCATAATTGTCACTATTATCATCAATTATCATTTATAATTACTGTCAGAACTTCGACTTCAAAATTATTGTTTATCATTATTTACTATACTTTACTACTGATAATATTAATACAAAGGTGCGTAATTTGTCGATAATGCTTTGCAGCTTTCTCAGAATTAATTGATTTGCTATGTATTTCTGGTTAGTATAAGAGTACATATGTACAATGTGAAAAATTAAAAATTTCTCACCAGCGAATTAATTTACTCTATATTTATATTCTTAATCATAGACCTCATCTTAATACCAGTCCGTCGGATATTCACGGAGGTAAATTAAAAAAAAAACAAATATGAAGAACATTTACAAATTAGCGAGTCACCCACAGTTTAACACGCCACGGCTGTTCCTAATGGATCTTAATCCCTCGCAGAAATCTAGCGCAACACTGGCAATTACTCGTTTCTTGTGTTCAGTCTTTGTACATATATTGTGTTTGTGAGTTTAAAGTTTATCTCTGAGTGTTTGTGATTATTTTTGTGTGTTCTAGTGCCTTAAGTTTGACTTGTCCGTTATTATCATTATTACTGATATGATTTCTGTATAGCTGATAATGCGTTGGAAAATCATCATTCCAGTATAAGTGTCTATTATTTGGCTTTTATTTATGTATCTTTATGGCCATTAGACAGAGGGCAAAATACCAGGATGGGACCAAGGAAACAAAGGAGACAAAAAAAGTCTTGAGACAACTCCAATTTATTCAAGCGTTCTTTAGGATCAATCTAGCTCGGTTCGATTGTCTTTAACGGAGCGAGAGGCAGCGAGAGCGGGGGTTGCTGTTGGGCCCAATGTTAGACTTGGGATTGGAACGCCCAAGCTCAATTTGTGGTGTATTATGTCCATTATAAGGTCCTCCATTCTTGATATCTGACTTCATGCGTTTAGGGAACTTGTGCGTTGCCGGTTATGAGAGGGTATCTGGATACACATACATACACATATCTATCTATCTATCTATCCTATCTACTATATATATATATATATATAATATATTATATATATATATAAATATACATATGTACACACACATGTATGTGTGCATATTAAATATACATATGTTATATATGTGTGTGTGCTGTGTGAGTATGAGTATTTTAATACATGATATGAGTATATATAATATATATACTATGATTAATATATGTAATATATATAGTATAGTATATTATAAACTATAAGTGTATAGGATATTACATATATTACATATATGGAGTATACATACTACATATATATATAGTATACATATTACATACATTATATTGAGGATCATAATATAGTAATATATATATATATAGGGTTATATATATATATATGATATATATGTGATGGTTGTGGTGTGTGTGTGTGTGGTGTGTGTGTGTTGTGCGGTAGTCGTGTCATTGGTGAGTTATTGCATGTATGACGGAAGATAGAATATGCGGGCCAATCGTGGATACATGTGTGGGAAGTGACACAGAATGACTCCTGCAACAGAGCTCGAAGGGCGCTGCAGAGTATACAAGACCCGCCTCCCAGTACGAGTTCACCACAGAAGAAAGAGAAGAAAAGAGGAGAAAGGAAGAGCAAGAACAGAAAGGGATGCTGAAAACAGGGAGATGAAGAAGAAACAGTGGAGGCTTTCCTGGAGACACCTCGGCATCCACCGAGAAGGAAAAAGAGCCAGGTCGGGTGCGAGCCAGAGTATGGTGGTATGAGGCGCCCAAGTTATCTTCCGGAGGGATACAGAAAAACCCACGCAATAAAGGATGATTTCATTTCTGCCTATAGTAAGGAGGAACCGAAAGGAAGCGGGCGTGTCATTGGAGATTTCTTCCTCGGCGCGCTCGCAGGAATATGCAAGCCCTGAGTTCTTGTGGAGAGAGGAAGAAATTGCACACACGTCATGGCCAGAACACGGTTTCCAAACACCTCCACTACTCCCCCCGCTCTGATACTCACCAACTCCGACGACCGCAAGCCAGGAGGAAGGATCTATGAGCAGACGAGAGGTGAAGACACACAGAACAGAAGTACTCACGGAGGCACCAGGAATACAGTCATCCCTCCACTTCGGTGAGCATTGCGCCCGGCTGCGCCAGCCTTGCGGTGCCGAAACTACGCTCGGGCAGGGCTCTAAACCGCGCGTAGCTCGGAGGCGGTGACTCGTTGCAGGCGGCACTGACCTTTATAAGACGACGGATAGCTACGTCCTTCAGGCAAGGGAAGATCGGAGATGATCGAAAGGAGAAAAAGAGGTCAAACCACAACAGACCCCTCAGACAGATGTGTACAGCCATACCCTGTGGGGGTGTGATAAAGCCAACATAAGCAAGACAGCACGAGGACTGCACGAACAACGAACTCAGCCAACACCGCAGGGGGCGCTTCTCCGACGCCAACGACGCACGGAGAAGCGCCTTCGTATTCAGCGTAGGAACACCGACTGTCACTCCCGAAGTGGTCCCAGGGCCTCCAACATAAAGGCGACGGCTTGGGCCCCACGACAAGTGAGGAGAGATAGCGTAGAAGCGGAGCCGTGTCATTTCATGAGCAAAACGAACAACATCAACAAAACCGCCCTACGGTGGAGCCACCGAACTAGCCAAGGATCGGTCGCTCCAACCTGATAGCTTGACGTGACCTGCACACGCCTAATAATTTGATTTAAATACTCCCCATAGTACCTCTTGAACATTATGGCTCCTGACGACAGCAATTAGGCGAAAAGGCCTTCGGCATATTGAGGAACGGTATATATAATGAGAATGAGAGTATCATCAGGAGATAAAAAATTTATAATATCCGATATAATAGGATACTACAATAAATAAAAGTATAAATAATATATATAATATATATATATATATATATAGGTATAAGTATTCAAGGTGGCGCAAACACACACACACACACACACACACACACACAACACATTGTATATACATATAATACATATATAGGAATATAATATACAATCATTATAATACATGAATATATACATATATAATATACATATATATACAATATATATATAATACTATATATATATTATATAATATAATAATAAATTATACTATATATACACACCACACACACACACCATCAATATATCATATATAATATATAGTATATAATATATAAGGTGATCATATATATATATATATATAATATATATTATATATATACACACACACGACACACACACAACATAATATATAATATACTATATATATATACTATATATGAATATATATCATATATATATATAGAGAGAGAGAGAGGAGAGAAGAGAGAGGAGAGAGAGAGAGCAGAGAGAGAAGAGAGAGATGAAGAGAGGGAGAGAGGAGGAGAAAGGAGGAAAAGGAGAAACAGAACGGGGGATGCAAAAGCAAAAAGAGACAGAGAGAAAGAGCTTTTGACATCTCAGACACCAAAGAACCACAGTTAAAAGCAACTTGCCGCCACCACCACGCATCGCGCATGACCACCCGAGGGCGCTGTGCTCATGACGGCAGTGAGGAGGGCAGCCTGAGAGAGGGAGGGCAGAGAAAAGAGAGCAGAGGAGAAAACGGGCAACGAGAAGAGGATTATAACTCTACGATCACCGAACGGTGGGGAATCACAGAGATAAACCGTGATTTAGGTGTTCAAAGCGCTATTTGGTGACTTGCCGCAGGCTCTTTGAGGGTGCGACCGGACGTTGGCGCGGCGCGGAGGCTGCCACAACATGAACAGTGTCCGGGGAAATGATGGTATATATACTATCTATATATAAGATATATATATATTATATATATAGTATATATAGATATATAGAATAGAGGCGGTATGGAGGAATAATATATATATATATGTGTGTGTGTGTGTGGTGGTATACACCACAGCAGACACCACCAAACACACACCACACACCAGCATTACACAAGAATATATATATGTGGTGGGGATGGTGGTAAGTATGTGGCATACGCACACAAACAGAACAGCCACAACACACACACGTGCCATTTGCGTGCGTGCAGAAAGACATACTTGCTTTTCACTCTCTCCTTCTCTCTCTCTCTTTACGTCGCTCGCTCTGTCATCTTCACCTCCAGTTCATCTTGCTCTCTCCTCTTCTCTCTGGTTTTAATGGTATGAACCGACCGGTTGAGATGTCGAGAGAGAGAATGTCTGTATCCTATCTTATTGCGTATTTTCCTTCAATTCTTCATTCACCTTTACACATAAAAAAACGCTTACCCTTACGTTTCCTCTCTCGTTTCACTCCCT
>NW_020869457.1:142479-147479 GCF_003789085.1 Penaeus vannamei
ATATAATATATTATACATATATAAATATATATATATATATATATATATATATATATATATATATATATATATTATATATATAATATACATGTATACACACACACACACACACCACACACACACACAACACACACACACCACACACACACACACACACACACACACATATACATATACATATATATGTACCTATATATACATTTATATATGCATAAATATGCATATATATATATATATATATATAATATATATATATATATATATATATATATAATATATTTATATATGCATGTACATGTATATGTATGTATGCACATACACACACACACACACACACACACACACACACACACACACACACACACACACACACACACACACACACACATATACATATATATACATATATTATTATATATATATATATATATATATATATATATATATATATGTATATCATCATCATCATCATGGGGCTGACGCCGACGGGGGCGCATAGCCGCATCCACCCTTCGCTTCCACCTACGAGGATCCCTCATGGCTAGACGCCAGGCAGGGACTCGGCCCATCTCTAGTTCTTCACGGCAGGTTTGGTCGATCTGCCCAAGCCATGACTTCCTCGGTCGTCCCAAAGGCCTCCTCCACCCAGGGTTGTCTTGAATAGAGACGACCTGATGGGCAGGATCATCCTGAGGAAAGCGAGCCAGGTGGCCGTATAGCCTGAGTTGGCGATCACGGATTGTGCAGATAACAGGGCTTGTGCCAGTCTCACGGTGCAACCGTTGGTTGGACATGGTCCCGCCAACAGTACCCCATGATCTGGCGCAAGGACCTATTGCAAAAGGCTTCAAGACGAGCCTCCAAGGCACAGGACAATGTCCAGGTTTCGCTACCATATGCAAAACTGGCATTATCAGGGCCTTGAAAACCCGAAGCTTTGGTCCTTCTGCACAGGTACCGACATCTCCAAATACTCTTGTTTGAGAGAGTTCATGACCCCTGCTGCCAGGCCAATCCGTCTGCTGACTTCATGGTCTGACAGCCCAGAGTTATGAACTACACTACCAAGGTATGTAAAAGGTCTCTGTGACTTCAATGTCCTCGCCGCAAGCACGTACCGACTGAACAGGTTCTCCTATCAAGTCCCCAAATTTCCTGGACCTTGGTCTTGGTCCAGGAGACCTCTAGACCCAGGGGCTTTGCTTCATTGCTAAATGCATCGAGAGCCGCCACTAGGGTTTCCAAAGACTCAGATAGAATGGCAACGTCATCAGCAAAGTCAAGGTCTGTAACCTTGATATTGCCCAGCGTTGCCCCACAATGACTTTGAACAGTAGCTCTGCCCAGTATCCAGTCCATGCAAGTGTTGAAAAGAGTTGGTGCAAGGACACAGCCTTGCCACTCCTGAACTAACAGGAAAGAAGCTCGACAGGCCCCCACCACACTTTACAGCACTTTCAGTACCAGTATACAGGCTTGCTATTAGTCCAATAAATCCTTGTTGGTATTCCTCTCAGCCTCAGGATCTCCCAAAGTGACTCCCGATGCACCGTATCGAACGCCTTCTTGAGGTCGATGTAGGCTGCAAGCAGCCCACGCCCGAATTCACGACGGCGCTCTACAATGACTCGAAGCGCGAGGATACGGTCTATTGTGGACTTACCAGGAGTGAATCCGGATTGCTCCAGTCTCTGGTGCCTCAGTAGATGGTCTCTGATACGTCTCAGAGGAGTGTGGCGAGAACCTTGCCTGGTACACTGAGCAGTGTGATGCCTCGGTGATTGCTGCAGTCCCACCGGTCCCCCTTCCCCTTCCAGAGAGGGATGGCCACACCCCCTCAGCAGGTCAGGAGGAACGGAACCGGACTGCCGATGGCAGCCAGGACAGCATGTAACCCCCGTGCCATAGGTTCACCACCAGCCTTTAACAGTTCAGCTGGTATGCCGCAGATACCAGCTGCTTTTACCACTCTTCAGCTTGGAAATCGCCCCCCTAACTTCAGTTAGGGAGGGAGGGTCCTCACTGATAGGTGGATCTGCGCGGATCTCGACACTACCCGCATCCAAGTTAACTGTTGGTGGTCAACCTGGTACAGCTGCTCAAAATACTCAGCCCAACGTCCCCGCACCAACAGGATCTGAAACGATCTGACCACTTACTGAGCGAACTGCTGTCACCTGTGAAGAGGGCTTGGAGTTCAGCTTTCTCAGGGCTTGGTATGCAGGACGAAGGTCATTTACTAAGAAATGGCCTCTACTCTCTGCAAGACTCCTAATAAACTGTTCCTTGTCCCTTCTTAACAGGGACCGAGTTCTGCGCACATGAGAACGGTGCAATTCCCGATCCCCTGTCAGACGAGCCGCACGACATGCATCTGTGGCTTCCAGTGTCTCCCGCGACATGAATTCTGTACTGCTCTCGGGTGTACACCAATCGTATCTTGAGCTGCATCAAGCGTTTCACGCTTAAAGGTATCCCACAGAAGAACAGGGTCTGTCAGACTGCCAAGCACTGCGAAACGATCAGAGATTGCCTCAGCAAACCCGCGGGCACACTCCCCTCCCTCAGCCTGTCCAAATGAAACACCCTAGGGTGATCATTTGACCGCTGGGGGGTTTTGAAGTGGACTCGGAGGGTAGCCACAACCAATCTATGGTCAGTACCACAGAACTCAGCACTCCTGTACACCCTGCAATTTTGAAGGATCCTCCAACGAGTGCTAACAAGTATGTGGTCGATCTCCTTGGCTGCGTTACCCGCATCACTGTACCATGTCCAGCGATGAGGGTCTGGGCGCTGGTACCAGGAGCCAGAAATCCTCAATTTCTGGGACCTAGCAAAGTCCCGGAAAAGGAGGCTATTCTCGCTACCGGCATCAGCTCCTGAACCATGGGGACCGACAGACATCTCATAGCCAGCTCGATCACAGCCAGATACCGCATTGAAGTCGCCCAGAACAATGCGAATATCTCGTCGGGGACATCTGTCTGCCACAGATGTAAGTTTGGCGTAGAACATCTCTTTCACGTCAAGTTTACAAACATCGGTAGGAGCGTACACAGCAATAAGAGACATGAAGCCAAAGAAAGCTTCAATCTCAATACCATTATACGCTCATCAACAGGAGTAACCTCTACTACCGAGGGCTGGAGTCTGCTGGAGACGGCAATGGCTACTCCCTGGAGATGGTGGCCATCGCTGCGGCCCGACCAGTAATAGGTGTAGCCACCTACACAGGTCGTGCCGCTGCCAGGCCCTCACCTCCGAGAGAGCAGCCACCTCAACTCTCAGCCTCCCCAGTTCCCTCGACAGTAGAGGCAACCGATCATCCTGACGCAAAGAACGGACGTTCCAAGCATATATATGTATATATATATATATATATATATATATATATATATATATATATATATATATATATATATATATATACAAACATAAATTTATATATATATATATATATATATATACATGTATATATATATATATGTATATATATATATACATATACATATACATATTAATACACGCACACACACATTACATTTCATTTACATTACAGTTCAGCGAGCATTCAGAATGCACAATGTTCTGTTGTGACAGTTCTTCGTATGCCTATGGAAGCGTTGTTGATAAGGTTCAGGGTGTCTGGAGAATTATTCAGGTAATCTGTAGACTGAAATTTGAAACCATAACATGTTCATTTGGTATATTATTCCCATAGTTATGTATGTCTACATTTATGCGTTTATATTAACATTATGAATTAATGTGTTTCCATGTGGCATTATTACCTAGGCAGCTGAGGATTAACATATACATTGCTCAGTGAATTTACTCTGTATATAATCATGATATTCTCTATGATTTTAGTGATGTGTATTTGCACGACAAACATTACTGCGTATGTGAAAATATATATAAGGTACAAGTCTTCCAAGTTGATAAGTTACACAAAATATCACCAATATAAGTATTGTACTTGGACTTTTATGAATTGAGTGTCAATCATTTTTGAGGTGTGGACAGTTCAAGAAATTGTCCAACAGGAATGATCATACTCCTAAATCTAGTACCATAATAAAGTAGAAACTGTTCTTGAAGAAGCACTTAAGAATATGTCTCTTCCTTGAAAGTCATCCCCTCCACAAGAAAAAATATATATAACGTTCAACAGAAAACATATTAACGAAAAGCAAATAAAATCTCCCTTGGTTCGCTGTCCCAAAATGGTTGAGAAACACACGAATAGCAACATCATCCGAGTCTGAGCTGCCTCTCCCTCGTATAATCCCGTGCTTACAGCGACCCTAAACACACACACACTCACACGTGGCGAGCGTTTCCCTTTGCAAAGCTTTTGGAAACTTACAATATCAGTTTTAACCGCCGTGTAAGGTCGTTTTATTTGCAGTGTCTATTTTTTTCGTCTATTTTTGGTTGTAGTGTGTATCTATACACACACAAATAAAAACGTTAAGACACACACTCAGAAACACACACACACACACACATACACACACACACACACACACACACACAACACACACACACACACACACACACACACACACACACACACACACACACACACACACAAACACACACACACTCATATATACATATACATACATACATACATACATATATATATATATATATACATATATATATATATATATATATATATATATATATATATATATATGTATGTATGTATATACCTGCATGTATATGTATATATGCATATTCACACACACACACACACATATTTATATATATATATATATATATATATATATATATATGTATATAATATATATATATATATATATATATATATATACATATATATACATACACACTTACACACAAACATATTATATATGTGTGTGTGTGTCTACAACCTGTCTATATGTATATGGAATGCATGCATATGTGTATTATATACACACCAACATATACATCTCGAGTATATGACTACACAAATATTTATATAG
>NW_020869457.1:152479-157479 GCF_003789085.1 Penaeus vannamei
TGAACCAAACATGAACATATCAAATGTAATGTTCTATTACTAGCATTCAATTCAAACAGTCAAAAACAGTCAAAAAGAAGATTGATTTTCCCAATCCTCTAATGTTCAATACCAGTCGTTACTTCCTCATGGTTACGGTTAGTCTCGTTTGCCTGAACGCATGGCATCCCATCTCATTTAAATTTTGTCTGACTGTAGAGGACTTACTCTCGACGGATGACTTTGAGTGATTCTGTTTAATCATATTTACACACATTTTGTTGTGTCTGGTAAAGGAGACAGAATTTCTTCTACACTTGCTCCTCGATTGCTTTTTTTTTTTTTTTTTTTTTTCATTGTTGCAACTGAAGTCTTAGAAACATTCATTTTCTTGGAACAGTGTTAAAGGCCACATGTATGTTATATTGTGACACCTTGTAAGGATTGAGGGAAAATCTCTAAGCTACCGGAAATTTGGTCTGTTTCACTTCTTTTTTTTTTTTTTTGGGGGGGGGGATAATACTACGGAGAATAATCTAACTATAACAATAAACAGGTATGATAATTTTCAGAATCCAAAGGGATATTAAGATCACAATATCTGTAGCTTGTCTCAGTACCTACATTAGTACTGTACAATCTCTAACAAGGATTGTCTTCAGGTACCATGTGTGACCTAGATAGGTTACCCTACCACGTAGAAACAAGTTCAGTTTATCCTTAAGAATAAAAGTATATACCTAAAAATGTCAAATACTTTAGCCAACCTCCCCATCTCCTCTGGCTGCAGTTAACCTCAATTACGATATACACTGAGACAGCTAGCTATTCAGTATGTGCGGAGTGAGCTGTCATACTAACAGCAAATTGATAAAAGTTTTAAACGCTTCGCTTTTAGTTTTATACAAACCCACACCTGATAGGCAGCAGGCAATGTTCTTAACATTGCCTTAACAACGACGCGTAAATACACTAGATTCCCTGATTTCATTGACATTGAATTGCTTTGGTAGCAATACTAAACTCGGGGTGACATGTGGAAATGTAAATGACAATTTTAACAGCCCAGTGGAATGTTAAAAATACTAAACTCGGGGTGACATGTGGAAATGTAAATGACATGACATCAGGTACGGCACTTCATGGTCACAACCACCTTATACCTGTGAAAGTATATTGTTGGTAAATCAAATGTGTTAAGGGTTAGGATAGAACCCCTAACGTGGAGTTTGGAACTGCATTCCTAATTAGTGCACATTCAGACTTTTATATTACAGAAAGGATGTAAATGATTTCAGAGCGTATCAGTGAAAGGGTTAATACGTTTGTCTACACCAGTTAGTTTATCACTTCATAGAGGATTTGGAATCTGTTTATCTAATATCCTCTTGGAGATAAGAGATTAGTACTAAGAGGTGGATCCCATGAGATTGGGAACATTAACTGTGTAATAATTATTTATGTATTTTGATTTATACATGGTGTTGACTCTATATTATCCCTTAGAGGAAGGGTACCGTCATATTACGTATTTCTACGGAAAGGGAACGTGGCGTATTATTACATTTAAGTTGAGGGAGTGGAATTTTCCTTGACTGAGATTTATTAAAGGGTGCAGTGATATTTGATATAAAAACTCAAGGCTCTAAATATTTTATTTATCCGAAATATAGGCCTACCTGTGATTCCAGTGAGAAACTGCATTTTTGATACTGTATTGGTCTGAATGCGGATAGGACTTTGAAGGGATTTATCTACAAAGGATTAAATATAAATTTCATTCTTGTTTAACCGTCAACAAAATCAGTTTCAGTAAAAAATACAACAAATTAAAGTAAGATTATTATGCGTATAAACTAGCTGGTGCGTTTTTCAGTATACTTAATTCAAATTCTATCAAAATTCTATTTTGAAGACTGGAAGCAATAATCCACTATTTTAATTTGTTCGATTTTCTACTCCTTACATCATACCCATGATTATTACTTACACATGAAACATTATGTGTAATATGGAGCTTAATATAACTAGTACCACAGTGTCTCCCTCTTGTGCGCTCACTCGGCGCTTTGATGTATTGCAGCTGAAGTTAAAGCTCCTTCAGTTGCAATGATTTTTCAGTTATCTAATGGGAGGTAATTACGTTATTGCCTGATTGTACCAATGTCCGAAGTTTTTAAATGGGATGCGACGGTTTCATTAAATTTTCCTTTTGGTGATACAGAATGTGTTTTTCCCCTTCTTCCCAAAGAAAGAAAAAAAATCCTTTGTGTAGGTATGCTGTAAAGGTCCAAACCAGTTTTTCAATCTAATGACCTTTGGTTTTTACGATTAAAATATTTATCATCGCTATCTGTTCAATCTTCAAATATTTGTACGCTAATACTAGCATATAGTGCTATCAATCTTCATTATTAGTCCTATCTCAAACGGAAATAAACTCCCTGCAACCGTAATGTAAAGCTAGTTTGTATACTTTGTTATTCGTTGGCAAGAACTCTTAGGCAATCGACACAACGTGGAAGAATATTAATGAATCTCAAGTAATGGAAAGATGTGGAGTATTCTCAGACCAAAGACGTGTACTTGTCTACCTCCATATACACTGAAAATTGTATTGGGAAGGATGGTGAAGAAAGTCATATAAGCTTCATGAGGGAGACTAATATTTTAAACGAAATTAAAATATCCGTAATTTTTATACAAATATTTTATACATATAAAGCATAATACAATGTAAACACAAATAATGTATTTAGTCGTACATTACACACTCACTCTTATAAAATAAAAAAAGAAAAAAAAGAAAAGTAAAACAAGCCTTATATAACATCTTTGGAATATTTGAAAATCCAAGACGTATCTTTTTTAACAATCACAAACCTATCATATATTCAGGCGTTGACTCTAACATTATTATAATTCAAAAGGCACCAACATTTTCACGAAAAAGAAAATAGTTTTCTTCACGAGCCAGGCTAGAGCAAATAACAAAGGAACTTCAGGTTGGTAACAGCAGTCAACAGGAGACCCATCTGATGCAACACTGGCCTTGTTTTAGCTGCCAGTGAAAGTCGTTAAGGGCAAGCAAGTCCTGAATGAACAACGACCATACCTTCCCGAGTTTCATACATTTTAAACACTTTCTTCATTACCATTATTATTCTTTGTTTATTAATTATTGTTCTCCTTATTATTTCTTATTTATTTGTTTATTTTGTTTCCATGCTATTATCAGTTGCTGGTGGGCCCAAGAGATCCCTTAAAGAGTTTTCAGGGAACTTAGAAGGTCGATGGAGGCTTCTTAGAGTGCTTCCTTCCATCCATCTACCCTTGATGAGTTGACAACCATGGTTTAAGACAAATGACAGAATTTTGCTTACCTTTTATAAACTTTGTGCGTTATCTTTTGCATTTAGAGATTTAAATAATGATAGTTACAAGCCTCAGACATAACATGAAGTTTCTTATTGATTTCAAACGTTTTTTCGTCCTTTAGCGGAATATTTATGCATGTGAATTGGCGGTGTCGTTAAGGTTAGACATCTAGGGTTTCATTCTAGATGATGCAAGGGCTCGTTAGGTCTGGTCTTCCTACTGCTGGTTCTTGTTAATATTTACTGTATTAGAACTGTAAAACCCTTCACCCCTTTCTTTGGGCATAGCACCAAGGGATTATACTTTATTCATCAGTTAAGAAAATTGGGGTTCGTTAGCTATTCCACTACCTGTAAAGATTCAATGAGCTGTTAACCAGTAATAAAGACTTCCAGTGTTTTTATTCAATCAAAAAGAAACGCGAGATACACATCGGTCCAGCCTCGATGCATGGTTTTATAACTTCTTTCTTCTTGCTTCTAAATTATATTTTCTATCCGAACTCACTCTTCCTTCTGCCTATAAGTGTGGCACATCCTGATATGGCTTCCAATACTCTCAGTCAGATCTTGACGGCTTTTTATCCTAGACCAGCTGCGAATTACTCACCGTCACGAATGAAGGTGAAAACTGAACCACCGGTACTAGATAAAGATAAACTGGCAACTCACGATGGACTCTGGACGATTCCGATTCGCCTTTTCCCCCTTTTTCTTTTATTTCTTACATTACTTTCTTAATTCATTGTTTTTTTTCTAGATATACCAGCTGACGCATACTACTCGTGTTCTTATAAGTCTGTGATTATATACAATATTTGATTTTACTTTACACCATATTTTCATTAATATTTCTCAAAATTTTTCACCGAATTGAAATGCTCTAGCGTCGGGAGTGAGTTTTCCTTTCACTGAGACACGGCCGCAAGGAGTGTTATTTCGATTAAATGTAAATTTGACATTCTAAAAATGACGTTCTAAAAATTATTTAAACTAGGAGAGATTCTTCAATAATTCCGTCAATATTAGATTAGTATTTATTGGTTAGCACTCAGAAAATTCTTATAGCAATAACCCATATCCTACAAGTTTCAAAGAACAATTTACAAGAAAGTATCAGTAGAGTATATGATAAGTTTTCTAATAATAATTTAAGTTTATTAGATTTGTGGCTCCACGAGTACATGAGGGGTCTCTTGTATAAAATAATTTCCTTCTCGAGCAAATATTTTATACATATTTTAGACGGTAATAAGAAATAGATAAGATTTGTGAATTGTTATGCCACAGTTATACACCGTATATTCATGTAACCTAAAAATACCGTAAATTAGATTGGAAGAAAATCTGGATTTGATAATGCTACAGAAAGAGAGGAAGAGACCGAAACATAGAAATATACAGAAACAAAGACACGTGTGTGTGTGTGTGTGTGTGTGTGTGTGTGTGTGTGTGTGTGTGTGTGTGTGTGTAGACAAAGACACACACACGTACACCCCCCCACACACACACATGTGAGGAGAGAGAGAGAGAGAGAGAGAGAGACGTAATCTCTCTCTCTCTCTCTCTCTCTCTCTCTCTCTCTCTCTCTCTCTCACACACACACACACACACACACACACACACACACACACACACACACAC
>NW_020869457.1:162479-167479 GCF_003789085.1 Penaeus vannamei
GGAGGGAAATATGATAAAGGAGGGTGAAAGAAACCAGGAGAGAGAGAAAAAGAGGAAGGGAACGGGGGGAATGGAGGGAAGGATGGATGGAGGGAGGGAGGAGGAGAGAGAGAGAGAGAGAGAGAGAGAGAGAGAGAGAGAGAGAGAGAGAGAGAGAGAGAGAGAGAGAGAGAGAGAGAGAGAGAGAGAGAGAGAAAGAAAGAAAGAAGAAGAGAGAGAGAAGAGAAAAAGAGACAGAGAGAGAGAGAAAAAGAGAAAGTGAGAAAGAGAGAGAGAGAGAATGAGAGAAGCAGCAGCTATGCACAGACATGGGAGAACATGATCCATCAGAAACTGGAAGGTGGATGGAGAGATACCGGATGTGGGCGTGGAAAGTGAAGCCCTTGTCTGTACACTTCAAGAACTTTGCAAAATTCAGTTATACAGACTCAGTAGAGAGGAGAACGAAAGAATTTTCCACATTGTGAGTGAGAATCGCATACTATAAAAAAAGGTTAATATTTCCTTTCATTACCTAATTTGCCTTAAATGTAGTTATATGTCAAAGTCATTATGAATCACTATGTATTTGCTTACTTCATTGTGTTTTAACTACTTTTTTCCAACCTGGAACTAAACAAGACAAGATGTAGGAAATCTGAATTGATTCATAAGTAGGCTTCCATGCGTCAAAAACAAGGAAAATAAAATTATACACAACATCAATCACAGTATGAATCAATAACAATCAACACAGTAGCATTGCTCCCGTACCTAATAAAAACGATAGCAACAATACCAGTAATAAAAACTACAGTGATAATTACTCGACCATATAAAGAAGACATGTGTCTTTGTTTACTCCCGAATACAGGAAAGATTTCGGCCTCATAGCAGAGGGAACAGCATGATACGTATAGGGCCTTCGTTTGCTTCTTCAGTTTACAAACATTCTCTATTGTGTTTGTTCTTTACTTTTTTTGCTCTCTAGTCCGGCTCACTTCCCATGTTCCCTTTTCTTCCCCCCCTTTCTCTCAGGGGAAAGAGAAAGTGCAGTCAACTTTATTGTCAGTCGCTGTTCGAGGTGTGAACTCCAATCAACATTTTGTGCCGGTGTTGAAATGACTTGCCTTGTGTCTGGTTTCCAAATTTAACATTTTCTGTCTCTTATTATATCATTATATTATCATATAATTTTCTTATTATTTCATTATATCATCATATAATTTTCTGCCTTATTATTTCATCATTTTATCATATCATTTTCTACCTCCTATCATCTTAAAAATTTCTTCCTCTCATTACATCATTTTCATCCTCTAATTATCTTATTATCTTTCTCTTACCACTTTATTTCTCGTTTACAATTATTATATCCTTTTTTCTTCTTTCCTTCCAAAATAACGCTCTTCATACCGCAGACCAGAAAAATATACGGGGTTTTGGGATAGAAAAAACCACAGCTTGTGTCTGCGGTCTGTATGGCGAAGGGCGGCGGAGGAGAGTGAAGCGAAAGGCGAAGGGAATTCTCAAAGGGAATTGCCTCCATTGTCAGTCATTTCGATTCTCTCCTTTTTCTTACGCATGTTGTTTGAAGTGCGATGCCGACGATATTGGTTATTGTGCGTTAATTTTTTTTGTTATTTCTCTTGCGAATGAATGTATTCAAGTATGAACACACACACACACACCCACACACACACACACACACACACACACCACACACACACACACACACACACACACACACACACACACACACACACGATACTAAATGGAAATGATAAATGATAATGAACACACACACATGATAATAATGGTAATGATAATGAATATCCTAATTGTGAGTAATTTCACGGTGACGAAAAATTGGAATAAAAAAAGTCACATGACCTCTGCATGCTTAAAGATGTGGTTGATCGACCAGCTGGTGTAGGGAGCGCTGTGTCCTACTGATGAGGCAGCGGAAGGTTTGGCCAGCAGGGAAAGAGGGAGGAAGAGAGGGAGGGAAAGAGGTAAATAGGAAGGGAGGAAGGGAGAAGAGAAGGGAAAAGAGGGAAGGAAAGAGGTAAGTAGGAAGGGAGGAAGGGAGAGAGAGGAAGGGAAAGGGATGGAAAAAGGAAGGGAAAGAGAGGGAAGGAAAGAGGTAAGTAGGGAGGGAGGAAGGGAGAGAGAGGGAGGGAAAGGGAGGGAAAAATGAAGGGAGAGAGAGGGAGGGAAAGAGGTAAGTAGGGAGGGAGGAAGGGAGAGAGAGGAAGGGAAAGGGATGGAAAAAGGAAGGGAAAGGGAGGAGGGGAAAGAGGAAAGTAGGGGAGGGAGGAAGGGGAGAGAAGGAAGGGAAAGGGATGGAAAATGAAGGGAGAGAGAGGGAGGGAAAGAGGTAAGTAGGGAGGGAGGGAGGGAAAGGGATGGAAAAATGAAGGGAAAGGGAGGGAGGGAGAGAGGTAAGTAGGGACGAGGAAGGGAGAGAGAGGGAGGGAAAGGGATGGAAAAATGAAGGGAAAGGGAGGGAGGGAGAGAGGTAAGTAGGGAGGGAGGAAGGGAGAGAGAGGGATGGAAAGGGATGGAAAAACGTAGGGAAAGAGAGGGAGGGAAAGAGGTAAGTAGGGAGGGAGGAAGTGGGAGAGAGGGAGGGAAAGGGATGGAAATGAAGGGAAAGGGAGGGAGGGAAAGAGGTAAGTAGGGAGGGAGGAAGTCGGAGAGAGGGAAAGGGATGGAAAAATGAAGGGAAAGGGAGGGAGGGAAAGAGGTAAGTAGGGAGGGAGGAAGGGAGAGGGAGGGATGGAAAAAGGTAGGGAGACAGAGAGAGGTAGGAAAGAGAAAGGGAGAGAAAGAGAGGATGGGAGGGAGGAAGGGAGAGGCAGAAAAGAGAGAAAGAGTGAGATGGAAGAGGGAAAGGCGAGGGCGAGAGGAAGAGGGTGAAGAAGAGAGGGACGGAGAGGGAGCGAAAAAGAGAGAGAGACACAGACAGAGAAAGAAGGAAATGAAGTGAAGGGGAGGGAAAGAGAGAAGAGGGGGGGAGGGGGGGAATGTGGGAGGGAAAGAGAGAGAAAACTACGTGCATGTTTGTGTAATTAGAAAATGCAAATTGTATATGAATAGAAAATTAGGCTTCAAATAGATAATGAATGAAGGAATGAATAATGGTGCAGGAAGAAATGGAAACACAAGTGGAAAATGTAAAATAAAAGGTTAAAGAAAAATTAAATGAAATAATTGAAAGGAAAAGCAAAAAAAGTTCAGGGAAAACGAAAGAGGAAAAAGTGAGGAAAGAGAAAAAGGCAAAATAGGGCGAGGGGAAATTAAGAAAAAAAGGAAAAAAATCTTAAAAGTGACTGAAAAAATTGTAAAGCGGGATAAGGAAAAAAAAAAAAAAAAAAAAAAAAAACAGGAGAGCTAAGAAAAACTACGATTTCTTCTTTTTCTCTTTCTTTTTGAAGTGAAAGAAAAGAGGAAGAAAAGAAAGAAAAATACTGGCGTCGACCTGGCCTTCGACGTGTCTCCTCGGCAGTAGCACAGTGAAAGTGGAAACATTTATCATGGGAGAACGTGTGTTGGATGTGAACGCTGTTGTTGCCAAGACTTTCGGGAACAATTTCTTTACTTTGCTTGTTTAATCGGTGCTCGCTCATGGGTTTGTTTTGTAAGCAATGAAGGGGTTCTTGGGGAATATAGAACATGTTAATGGTAATAACTGGTAGAATATGTATATATATATATATATATAATATATATTATATATATTATATATATATACATATATATATATATATATATATATATATATATATATATGTATGTATGTATACATACATACATACATACATATATATATATATATATATATATATATATTATATATATATATATATATGTGTGTGTGTGTGTGTGTGTGTGTGTGTGTGTGTTGTGTGTGTGTGTGTGTGTGTGTGTGTGTGTGTGTGTGTGTGTGTGTGTGTGTGTGTGTGTGTGTGTGTGTGTGTGTGTGTGTGTGTGTGTGTGTGTACATGATCACAAGCACAAAGACAGTAACGTGTGCACAAAAATGAAAATGAAAATAGCCAGAAGGAGAATTGAAATTAAATGTAACGTTTTGAGCTCTTGACGAGTTCCATTTCAGAGAAGTAATGAACCGAAATTGATACAAGGAGATAATATTGACAAGTTTATACAGTGCCAGAACGAACAAGACCTGAATCAGATCTAATGAAGAGGGTCAAGGTCGAAGAGTCTGGGTAAGTCTTAATAAACTGTTTTATTCACTTACGTGACGAAGGACATCGATTGAATGGGAAAGATGCCAAACTAATTATATAAATCGTCAAATTAGTATGGGAGAAAAATGTTTGAAGCCCTGTTAATTAGAAAATTGCCCAATTTTAACGTGAGTGCTGGTTATTGGGAGTTATATGACCTTTCCTCATCGTTAGTTAGTAAAGCCTCCCCCCAGACTCTTCGACCTTGACTGTCCTGTGACCGGAGATAATTCTGTCTTTGTATCACTATACAAACTAGTCAAAATTCTCTCCTTGTATCCATTTCGGTTTATTATTTGTCTGAAGAGGAACTCGTGAAGTGTTCGAAACGTTATATTTATTTTCAATAATATATGCACATATACACCCCCACCACATATATATATGTATATATATATCACATATATACACCCAAACACATCTATGTACCCACACACACACACAAATCGTGCTTTATCATACTGTATTTCGTAATTATTCCTAATCTTATTTGTTTCTATGAAGTAGAACTATTGCCTTCAAAAATAAAGAGAGGAAAAACTACCGTTATTGGACATAAGTAATCAATATGAAATGGAATGGAATACCAATATCACACATTCATTATTCACGAGTACTAAAAATTAAGTACTCTATGTTTGAACCATCATATAGAAGATCCAATATACCTAGCATTATAGCTAGGACATTTGAAAATATAGACTATATTTGAGCATAGTTATGAAGGAAGAGGCATTCTTTTTTCTAAACAACGTGTTGACATTA
>NW_020869457.1:174979-182292 GCF_003789085.1 Penaeus vannamei
ATTTATAATAATAATATAATATGATAATCCTAACATTACGATATCTGTCACAGCAATAATCGAGATGCTCCAGTTCTGCAAAAAATCCTGAGAAGTGGAAAGCTTACGTTTACAGTCCTTAAATGGGCACTCGTGTTGCCTTTTACGTGATTTTGAATGCAATTGACTGTGATGTACATAACCTTTAATTGGTCTAGATACATGTCTACAAACAGGGCATGCATACTCTGAATCCATGGTTGGCAAATTATTACACAGATTACTGTTACTATGAAGGCATGATGTTTCTATACATAGATTTACGTTTTAGAGAAATTAAGGGTCACACACACAAAATCACGGTACACAAAAAGTCATTCCTATCACCATCAAACAATGATTATATACAACAAAAGAATGTGATCACAGTATACAGTTTAATATGCACGCATCACCGCACTACACGTTGGTCTTAGCCACAGTACCAGCAGGTGTGTGACAAGTGGTCACGTGATGTAAGTCTCTGCAGAACTGTGGCTGAATCATTATTTTTCCAAACCGGTGATGCTTGGGTGGCAGGGATGTGTGGCGAAATAAAAACAACAGTCAATAATACATATGTTTGTTTGTTGTCAGACTGTTTTCAATCAGTTTCTCAAACCGTTCCTGAAGCCTCCATGCCCGGCCCTCGGCATCTGTAGGTTCCTGTTTGGGAATAAAGTTTAGCAAACTAAATATCTTCATTATTAAAATGCCATTAACTTACCTTGCCTTGAAGTTCGAGCAACAGAAACGCCACAAGATGGAGTTCGAACCTAGCTTGAGCACCAAGTTCGAATCATCGAGAGTACCAACTAAACATGAATACTTTTGAAAAATAATAAACTATTGCCTTTACAGTCACCTTTATATTTTTGTATACTTAGTCACACACACACACACACACACACACACACACACACACACACACACACACACACACACACACACACACACACACACACACACACACACACACACACACACACACACACACACACACACACACACACACCACACACACACACACACACACACACACACAACACATTACATAACCTTTTCTTAACTAAAGAGTAAAATAGTGGCTTTTGCAAAAAGCAATAAAGGCGAAATCAAGTGAAGGGAATCCTTTAGAAGTTGCAAAAACTATTTTACGGTCTGCGGAGGAGACTCGAAAGTGAAAGTTGGCCTTTTTTGAGAAACAGATAAGGCACGCAGCGGAGTTTTCAAATCGGAGGAGGATAATAAAAACTTGATTTACTTTATTCAAGTTTTCATATCGAAATCAACTGTCTAAGCTGCGCGAAACGACAATTGCAAGTTTATTTTGGGGGACCGTTTTTCCCCAGTCTTTTTGTCGCATTTGTCTTATTGATGGCAAATTTTAGTACATTTTCAATTAATATCAATGCGCAAATGAATCGCGACTTCAAGCCACTCAAATTACTAAGGAATAACAACTCAACTGGTTGAATTACATTTCTATTATCCATATGCTCAATACGCTGTACAAGCTGCATTTAAGGACTTTTGTCAAGTGACACCTATGTAATACGCAGCGAATATTATCACATGCTATACAACGAGTCCTATATTCTGATACTCTACTGTTATCCCTCCTCTAGTATACTATATATATATGTCTTCTACGTGTGAAGTCAATATACATAACTGTATGTCTTTACGCATGCGCCCAAGTATATTAATATGTGTGTGTGAGTGTTAGTGTGTGTGGGGTGTGTGTTGAGCCTTTGTGACTTGTGTGTGTCGTGTGTTCTGTGTGTGTGCTGTGTGTTCGTTGTGCTGATGTGTACGTTATCTTATTCTATCTTATCTTATATTTTTCCCTTTTGTGTGTGTGTGTGTTGTGTGTGCTTGCTAAGCTGGTATAATAGCTGTGTTGTGTGTGTGTGTCACATGTGAATTTCTTGTTGTTTGTGTGCTGTTGTGTGTTGTGTGTGTGTGTTGCTTGTTGCGTTGCTTCTATCGTTCTTCTTGCACATGAGAATATTTCTGCTTCTCTGATTTGGTTGTGTTGTGCTGTTGTGTGTGCTGGTGTGTTGTTTGACTGGTGTTGTGTAATGTACACAGTTTCTCTCTCTAGTCATCTTATCTCTCTTGTCTTACTTTCTTATGATTGTCCGACTACTTATTTTCTCTCTACTACTCTTCTAATCGTCGCACTCCTTTTTATTTCCATATTTATGATGAAAACCCTTGATAAATTATATTTTCTCAAAATTAAAGAGAGTGTGTGTTCATTTTTCATTTTCCGACTAGTTTTGTTTCCTTTTTCCAATCTTTATTCTCTTACTGCGATCTAGTCACACTCATAGATACTTAATTGAGTGGTAATTTATTTGCTCTGTCAACACACACACACTCGCCGAGAAGCCTATTAAAGCATTTGTCAAACGTTTTAACTAGTCAGTACTTTGGTATAGTTACTTAACCTATGTGTCCTCGTCTGTGCATGTTCATATCAGTTCAACGTCCTGTTTGACGAGCGAGGTTTGCGAGAAGTACTCATATCGCGACAGAAAATTTCGTGATGATCAGTTTCTGTGTTCTAGAATTGGTTCCCCTCTCTCTCAGTGTGGTTGTCACGATACATTCGAAATTAGGTTTTAAAATTCTCTCATTTGCCACATAATACAGTATTAACAGTGAGGATATGACGAAAAGGCATAAGATATGTCATCAAACACAATTATTATTATTATGAATACCTAAAATAGGTATTATATGTCTGTTTAGATTAATCATTTCCATTATACCTTTTCCTTGTTTCATAAAACATATTTCTATACTCTTCTCTCTCATTGCGGACAATGCTGGTGCTCTTATAACGCTCATTCTCGCATTCAAACGTGTCCATTTATCCTCTCTCAACAAATATCTTTCTCGTCACCCAAGTACCTTCACTCTCAAAGTATTAAAAATGATCGCAAATCATTTCCCAGCCTTATGGCTCAATATATTTGCCGCCACTTCATGAATCTACAGGTGAAATAGATAGTGTATATAAGCTACAATATGAAATTCCGTGGTCGCATGTGTGACTAACTTCTATGATTCCTGTGCGTCTCAGAGATGTTAGTCATATAAGCTCATAAAGAATTTTATATCATTTAAAAATACTGTGTTTCCATGAGCTAGACAATCTTGTGGTCCTTAAGGATTATCTCGCTCTGTCAAGATGTGCGCGGTATCCTTCTAGTGAGTATAGCACTTATTTATACCTCCGTCGTTGGTTTCGTAAAAATTACGAGCATAAAAGCTGCTTATTGCTCAAGATGTGAATGAATCAAGTGAGCGTGTTGGCTCGATCTGAAATTGGAGGAAGAATATAGTATAGAGATAGACGAAGTGGGGAGAGGGAAGGAAGGATAGGAGGCGAGAAGGGAGAGGGAAGTGGAGTAAAGGGTGTGAGAGGACGGAATGAGAGAGAGGAGAAAGGGTGTGTATAGTGGTTTATGAGAAGAGGGTAGAGTGGGGTAATACCGCGAAGTGAGTGAAGAGAGATACAGACGGGAGAGTGGAACGGGGAGAAGAGATGTACGTGAAATAATGGAGGGAAACAGACAGGACGCATGGTACTGAGTGGAGAGAGAGAGAAGAAAGAGGAGAGGGAGGAGTGGAATAAGTGATGAAAGAGAGAGTGACGGTGAAATGAGGAGAGAGTGGGACGCGAAATGATGAGGACGGGAGCATGGGTTTCGATGTGTGGGGGAGGGAGGCAGCGGATGGAGGTGAGATGAACGAATAAGTGCAGAAGAGAGAGGGAGAGAATGACTAGAAATAACGGATAATACCTGAGGGAAGAAAGAGAAGCAAGACAACACACGCGGAAGACACAGCAAGCAACAGACAAGACACGAATACGACCGAAGGATACCGGCAACGGAGAGAGAGAATTAGAGAGATATCGGAGAGAGATGAATTCGTCAAGGAGAAGAAAAGAAAGGATATGCGGAACAGTGGTATTCTGTAAAAAAATAAGAAATCACTGAAAGTGGTTTAACTTAAAAATAAATCACTAAATAAAAGACACATTTTATATATATTTCAATTAGATAATAAATAGGAATTTCCCAATGAATGTAGTAGCAGAAGCACACGCGATAGTGAAAAGAGGAGCAAGAAAAGGAAACAGACCATAGAACGAAAGAGGAAGATGGTGGTAGGAGATGAGTGAAATAGTGAGCGGAAAGTAAATTTTATCCACTTCTGGCGCAAAAGTGGTGTTTGAAAGAGATTAAAGCTGAATATTTTTTCCTTTTCCCAATTCCCATGTTCTTGGGCAGAGTACTTTTATCCAAAACAGCGTTTAGAGTATACTAACATGTAACAAATTAAATTCTAAGGTATTACCGGAGCGCTTGCTGTAGATATGGCTAAGATTATCTAGTTGTCAATTGATATAGAGACAACACGAATCACAGTGGAAGTACTGCTTAGATCTCTCTGAGAAGAAATTCAGGAATAAATTAATGCTGAAACAAAAGACTTATACACAATATTCAAGTTCTCATCTCGTGCTCAGTAGTTGCTTCTAAGCAAAGAAAATAGAAATAAATTCTGACAGCATAATTAATTAGAGAGGTGTGAAAAAAAGTATGTATAATTTCAAATATCCTTAGCCTCTGCAAGGTTGATATTTATGGATTGTGATATGTTAGCGATTCAAACTTTTTATCTGCTAGTATTCTAGAAGAAGCGTGATTATCAGTTACTTAGTGGTTGTATTAACTTGTATCCTCTGATAGAATGTAGTGATGGTATAGGTACATAGATAGGATGATGAAATGGGAAGTGTGATTTGGGGAGTCGGAGATGGAGTGTAGATCAAGTGTGTGAGTATGAGTACAGAAGTTTATAGTGATCTTAGCATTATTCAGAATATTATCAATTAACTTGATCAGAGCGAATATTAGAGTATAAGATTATCCGAAGGATATGCAATTGAGTTAGCAAAATTAATAAATGTGTGAATGTATCAGGAGTAGTACAAGTGCCAGACATGATATCCTCTCATTCGTACTTTGCAGTACCTAATGCACGAAAAAAGTGACCAAAAGTGAAGATCACTAAGCTAAACTTATGAGATACTTGCCACGCACGCTAGTAACTAATACTACTAGAGATACTACGTGATCGTGGACAAAGTGTATCAGTAAATAAAAGAGAACACAATCAAAGAATAAAAAACATAAATTAGTCGAAGTTTCAATAAAGAAAAGGACATTTTTCGGCTCTTGCAAGCATCGTGCAAAAAAGGCGAACTTAAAGGGCTAGTGCGTTAGGTCCTTACTCCGTGCCATCAGTCGCTAACAGACGCGCAAAAGAACTCCCAAACACGAAACAGTGTACGGCCTTTGATACTAGGTATAGTGTCTTTGAGTCAAAGAGTGAACTTGGCCTCTTGAGTGGTGAAATGTGATAAACGTGCCAATTAGTGTGGAAATGACTTCTTACCACAATATTGATACCGAACGTTTTACGTTGATGTAGTACTGTAAAGTTATAGCTCGTCTCAAACTTTCTGGAGGAGTGGTTCTCGATGGCCTTTATGATATATTGATGTCGAATACCGGTGCTGTTACAATCTCGAATATATGTGATTCGAGAATTAATAGGATGTGTTAACGCTGGGTGAGATGTAGTATTATGATAGGCGCGTGGTTGTTGTGTTGTGTGTGTATATCGTAGGTGTGGCTTGAGAGGAGGATAGTGGGAATGGCGCTGGGGAGTGTTATGTGGTGAATGTGTGGGGTGGTGAGATTAGAGTGGTTGGTGGTGAGTGTTGGGTGGTGTGTGTGTGTGGAGGGGTGTGGATTCATATCGCGTTTGCTTTAGTTATGGATTGGGTATATATTTGGCTTTCACTTATGTTGTTGTGTGTGTGAATCATTGTGTTTTTTTTCTCCCTCTTCTTCCCTTTTGCGTGAAATTCCTCCAATGTAGTGTAGTGCGTTTACCAAAGCTCATACTCGTGGTTGTGTGCTTGATGTAGTCGCAATATCTGTTGTTGTGTGTGTGTTGTGTAGTTTGTGTATTAGATAGATTTAGATTAGATAGATAGATTAGAATTGACTAGATACGTGAGTAGATGACTGAGTATAGAATCACTTAGATTAGATAGATAGATAGTATAGCATAGATATGAATATTGATTGCGTACTATGTATGCGCGATTATGTCTACTGAGATAGTTACTAGAATTTTCATGTATGATAGATCAAGGATAATAGATACGATAAATTGTGGATAGTATATGATAGAACAGCTGATGTAATTGTATAGATTGAGGATAGAAGATTAGATTGAATATGCAAAGTTTAGTATAGGCATTATATAGATATATATAATATATTGAAAAGTAGACAACCAAAGTGTTATGGTGGAACACTTCATTAAGTGTAGCTTCTGTTACGAAGACGCTATCAACCTCTCTAACGAGGTTGACAAACATAACAGAGGTTATGGTGGTGGACCTTGGTGATCTCTAGTGAAAGGCTGTCGAATGTCCCAGAATTTTCTCTCTAGTTTCTACGTACTGAATATCTTTCAATGTAAGACGGAAATAGCAAAAATACATAGTACAACATACTCTCGCCCCAAAGAAGCATCTCAGTAACTTCTGTCACCTCTCGAGTCTTCTGTAGGCGCGTTTGCTCTCATCTTATCTGTAGGCTGACACACTATGGCTCATCTCTCGCTCTATCTAAGAATGATCTAAGTGTCTTGTAGAAACGTTGTCAGGAATAAACATTGGTTACTGAAAATAATCAATCACGCACACATTCATATCTTTCATTGTCATAATCAGCCCACTCTACGTCGCAAGCATAGCACCTATGTTCCGGCATGCCCATCTTCATTTCAATTTTAGACCCTGAAGACCAATGACTGCTTCCTCTCCTACCCTATCCTTGAACGAGACCCGACACCTCTCGCCCATCCCTACTCACACTATTCATTAACGCTACTATACTCACCTACTCACTCCCCACCCCCACCTATCCCCACGCCACAGGGCCAAAAAAAGAGCAGAGGGTAAGAAAGCAGGGAAAGAACACATATCGAAACTCTTGTGATTCATATAATACCTTGTTTACATACTCCATAGAAATCGTAACAGTGTGGTCTCTTAGTTAGATGCTGAATTTCCGTTTTTTGTTATTTGTTGCTACCGACTGGATAGCGAGCTCAAGTAGAAGTGAATAGTTATTCTTGTATTGTTCTATTTTCATTGTATAGTATATATATATACACTGTATTTTTATATA
>NW_020869457.1:182392-187392 GCF_003789085.1 Penaeus vannamei
TCGCTACAACCAAAAACAACTCCAAAACGAAGGCCCTTTTGAGTAGGTTTTTTGAGGGTGACTTAAGCCCTCTTGAGTCAAAACTTAACAAAGTTGTGTGGAAATGACTTCCTACACAAATTACCGAACTTTTCGTATTAGTACTTAAAGTATAGCTTCAAACTTCTGGAGAGTCTTAAGATGTCCTTTGATTATTGGTTCGAGTACCTGTGCTACATTATTTGAAAAATTATAGTTTAACATTGTTGAGATTATAATTATGTGCGCGTGTGTGTGTGTGTGTGTGTGTGTGTGTGTGTGTGTGTGTGTGTGTGTGTGTGTGTGTGTGTGTGTGTGTGTGTGGTGTGTGTGTGTGTGTGTGTGTGTGTGTTGTGTGTGTGTGTGTGTGTGTGTGTATGTGTGTGTGTGTGTGAGTGTGTGTGTATAGATAGATAGATGATAGATAGATAGATAGATAGATAGATAGATAGATAGATAGATAGATAGATAGATAGATAGATAGATAGATAGATGGATAGATGATAGATGGATAGATAGGATAGATAGATAGATAGATAGAAGATAGATAGATAGATAGATAGATAGATTAGATAGATAGATAGATAGATAGATAGATTGATATAGATAGATAGATATATAGTATAGAAAAGAACCAGTGTTATGGTGAACATCTTTGTTGTAAACGTTTCGAAGACATCAACATTGTAGAGGTTGACAAAACGAGGCCGAATTTGATCTGTGGGAACGAATGCTTCAGTACCACACGTAATTCTTTACGGATGGTAGAACTCACATATCTGAGGTACAGTAACTTCATGTACTTGGTTTCTGTAGGAGCAGTTTGTATTTTCGTGAGTGGACATAGTTTGTTATCTAAGAATGATCTAAGTGTCTTGTAAAATACGTTGTCAGGATAAACATTGTTACTGAAATAATCAATCAAGAACTTCATTTTCATTGTCAAATTGCATCCAGGTGGAGCATATGTCGAATGCTCTTTTAAATGATGCTGTTGATTTTATTATTTCTTGGACGAGAAATATATATATATATATATATATATATATATATATATATATATTATATATATAATATATATAAATATATATATATATATATATATATATATATATATATATATATAATATATATATATATTATATATTATATATATATATGTATGTATATATATGGTACTTTCTGATCATTGTTATATTCATATTGTTCATTCCAAAACCAGTAAAAAAAATAGGTTTTTCTCTATACCGTAGTAGATATAAATCATTATATATATATATATATATATATATATATTATATATATATATATATATATTTATATATTTTATATATATATATATATATATATATATATATATATATATATTATATATATATAATAGGTTTATGCAACTAGTACTTTCTGATCCTTGTTATATTCAATCATTAAATGAACGCTTTACTGTTATCATAATTATGTTTATATTACTATAAATGCCATTATCAAAACTGCTAATATTCTCACCATCAAGTCAACATACAAAATTATGTCGTCATACAACATACAAAATCATGTCAACATACAACATACAGAATCAAGTCAACATACAACATCCAAAATCTTATCAACATACAACATACAGCCTCAAGTCAACATACAACATACAAAATCATGTCAACATACAACCATACAAAATCATGTCAACATACAACATACAAAATCATATCAACATAAAACATACAGCTCAAGTCAACATACAACATACAAAACCATGTCAACATACAACATAAAGCCTCAACTCAACATACGCCATCAATCATATCACACACATCATACAGCTCAACTCACATAACATCCAAAATCATATCACATACATGCAGCCTCAACTCAACATACACATCCAATTGTTCACCGACACCGAAACCTCATCACCATCTTTGCAAAATGTCCTCAATTATTTCCCCAGAATTTCACAGCAAGGAAACATGACTTCCACGAGAGATATCGGAAGCCCGTTTGGAAACCCCGCGTCTAACTTTGCTCGACTTTGCGGAAACTTTAAAAGGAGAGTGTCCAGGGTGATAGTGAGACATATCCCTCCCTTCTGTTTCTTTGGCTTCGTCTACGCCATCGTCGGCATCGATTTCTCATCCTTCTTCTTCTTTTTTATTATTCTTTTTATTATTCTTTTTCTCGTCCTCTTCTTCGCCATCATCATCCTCTTGTTATTATTATTATCATTCTCCATTATCATCAACTTCTTCCTCCTCTTCTTTCTTCTTCTTCTCCTGAAAATGTCACTGTTTACACACGCTTCCCTGTTTATTCCTTCTGTTTCTTTGGCTTCGTCTACACTATCGTCGGCATCGAATTATTATTATTTTTTTAATTATTATTTCTCTTTCTTCTTCCTCTTCTTCGCCATCATCATCTTGTTATTATTATTATCATTCTCCATTATCATCAACTTCTTCCTTCTCTTCTTTCTTCTTCTTCTTCTCTGAAAATGTTACTGTTTACACACGCTTCCTGTTTATTCCTTCTGTTTCTTTGGCTTCGTCTACGCCATCGTCGGCATCGATTTTCTTATCCTTCTTCTTTTTTTATTATTATTTTTTATATTTCTCTATCTTCTTCCTCTTCTTCGCCATCATCATCTTGTTAATATTATTATCATTATCCATTATCATCAACTTCTTCCTCCTCTTCTTTCTTCTTCTTCTTCTTCTCCTGAAAATGTCACTGTTTACACACGCTTCCCTGTTTATTCCTTCTGTTTCTTTTGCTTCGTCTACACTATCGTCGGCATCGATTTCTTATTTTTCTTCCTTTTTTATTATTTCTCTTTCTTCTTCCTTCTTCGCCATCATCATTGTTTATTATTATTATCATTCCCCATTATCATCAACTTCTTCCTCCTCTTCTTTCTTCTTCTTCTTCTCCTGAAAATGTTACTGTTTACACAGCTTCCCTGTTTATTCCTTCTGTTTTCTGTTGCTTCGTCTACGCCATCGTCAGCATCGAATTCTTATTTTTATTTTTTATTTTTTATTATTATTTCTCTTTCTTCTTCCTCTTCTTCGCTATCATCATCTTGTTATTATTATTATCATTCTCCATTATCCTCAACTTCTTCCTCCTCTTCTTTCTTCTTCTTCTTCTTCTCCTGAAAATGTCACTGTTTACACACGCTTCCCTGTTTATTCCTTCTGTTTCTTTTGCTTCGTCTACGCTATCGTCGGCATCGAATTTTCTTCTTCTTCTTATTTTTTTCTCTTTCTTCTTCCTCGTCTTCGCCATCATTGTCATCATATTATTATTTATATCATTCCCCATTATCATCAACTTCTTCCTCTCTTCTTTCTTCTTCTTTCTTCTTCTTTCTTCTCCTGAAAATGTCATTGGAATATGGCATTTGTTTAACTTATACGGTTGCTCTCCTTGGATAATATCATTGTTTACACGCAATTTCCTGTTTATTCCTTCTGTTTCTTTTGCTTCTTCTACGCCATCGTCAGCATCGACTCCTTATTATTTTTTTATTATTATTATTTCTCTTTCTTCTTCCTCTTCTTCGCCATCATCATCTTATTCCTCTTTTTCTTCTTATTATTGTTATCATTCCCCATTATCATCAACTTCTTCCTCCCTTTCTTCTTCTTCTTCTTCTCCTGAAAATGTCATAGTAATTTGCGCATTTGTTTTAATTTATACGGCTGCTCTCCATGCACAATATCACTGTATACACGCGCTTCCCCTCTAGTTTATTCCTAGTTTATTTATGCTGTTTATTCCTTCTTTTTGTTTTCCTTCTTCTACGCCATCGTCAGCATCGACTTCAACAGCTAGACAAATTGTTACGTTCAAGTTCACTTCTATGGTTTTTGAAACCGCGCGCGCATGAGTATCTATATCTTTATTTTTATCTATATCTGTATCTGCATTTGTATTTGTATCTGTATTTGTATCTGTATCTGCATTTGTATTTGTATCTGTATTTGTATCTATGTCTATCTGCATTTGTATATGTATCTGTATCTGTATCTGCATTTGTATTTGTATCTGTATTTGTATCTGCATCTACTGAATATTTATATTTATGCTTACATCTTTCAGTCCGTCCTTCTGACTATCCATCTATCTATATTCATGCAGTAAGTAAAGAAAGTGGAATAAAAAAAGAAGAAAAGGATAAGATAAATAAATAAAAATAAAATAAAACGAAGAGAAAGGAAAAAAAATATATACATATCTCTCTCTCTCTCTCTATATATATATATTATGTATATATATGTATATATATATGATATATTATATATATATATATATATATATATATTATATATATATATATATCTATATATTATATATTATATATATATATATATATAATATATATATATATTATATATAAATATATAATATTTAGGGTAAGTATATTATATAATATATATATATATAAATATAAAGAGAGAGAAGAAATGTGGGGAAAAAGTGAAGACAAGGGGGGACGCAATCACCATGAAATGAAGCGTAAACTATATACTCCCGAATCGGTTCATGGTAATACGAAAGTTTACGAATTAGTTTTAATGAAATTACCGCAATAACTAAATTTGAATCGCATAATCACCACTTGCTTATTGTCGCTGAGTTTTGCCCATATACGCCCTAATAAGGTCTGTTATCATAATCACATTTAGCTATTGTATAATTAAAGACACATAATTATCCTTAACAGCATCGTTGTATGCGAGAAGAGGGACGAAATTTATTGCGAGAAAAAAATACAAATTTTATTACGAATAAAAAATATAAAAAAAAATTAAATGATTAAGAAAAAAAAATCTAATGTAGAGCCAAAATACGCGTGACGTGAGACAGTAGCATCAAAAAAGAAAAAAATAGAAGAAAAAAATCATGTGGAAAAATGATGCTTATAAGAAGTAGAATGAGTCTACAGTTTTAAAGTATTTGCATAAATCCTTCTTTCCTCTTTG
>NW_020869457.1:192392-204019 GCF_003789085.1 Penaeus vannamei
TCTATCTTTCTACTTGTCTATTTAAAAGAAACAACAAAATTGGACTTTAAAGTGAAAAGTGAAAAAAAAGGTAAATAAATAAAAATAATGGGAAATTAAATACAAGGCGAAGAGGAGAAGGAAAAACAAATTACCTAATTTATAATAAAAAAAAAAAAAAAAAATCTGCTTTACATATCACTGACATTCTAATTTTTCCTCCAAATTTAATACAGTTCAAATTCCGAAATGTTTTGGAATCAGCATCGCACACACATTTTTTTCCCACTCTGCTTTCATAATAAAAAAAAACAAAAAAACAAAACAAAACAAAGTCACTGGCTTATATTAATATCAATAAGTGCATTTTATTGAAAAGATTTTATTTGTTTACAAATTATTTTCCGATCGTTACCGGAGCATATAATCTAATTACGCGTTTATTCATCGCCAATTTAATTTTGTGATGGAACGCCGCCGGGCACGTGTCGATCGCTGCAAAAGAGAGGAAAAGAAGAAAGAGTACTAGAAGAGAGAAAATAAATAAATACATAAAAAACGTGAATTTGTTACATGAGAATAGGAGAGAGAGAGAGAGAGAGAGAGAGAGAGAGAGAGAGAGAGAGAGAGAGAGAGAGAAAGAGAGAGAGAGAGAGAGAGAGAGAGAGAGAGAGAGAGAGAGAGAGAGAGAGAGAGAGAGAGAGAGAGAGAGAGAGAGAGAGAGAGAGAGAGAGAAGAGAGAGAGAGAGAGAGAGAGAGAGAGAGAGAGAGAGAGAGAGAGAGAGAGAGAGAGAGAGAGAGAGAGAGAGAGAGAGAGAGAGAGAGAGAGAGAGAGAGAGAGAGAGAGGAGAGAGAGAAGAGAGAGAGAGAGAGAGAGAGAGAAGAGAGAGAGAGAGAGAGAGAGAGAGAGAGAGAGAGAGAGAGAGAGAGAGAGAGAGAGAGAGAGAGAGAGAGAGAGAGAGAGAGAGAGAGAGAGAGAGAGAGAGAATCTTAGTTCTATTCATGAAGTTCAAATTAAAAAGGTGGAAGTGAAAGAGGAGGGATAGGGTGAAGAGGTGGAAGAAGAGGAGGTGGAGAACGAAACAGGAGGGGGAGGCGGTGTAAGAGGATGAAGAGGAGAAGGTGAAGGAGGAAAAAGAGAAGAAAGGAGAAATATGAGAATGAGGAGGTGGAGTAGGAAGAAGAGAAATAAGAAGAAAAGTAATATCAAGAGGAATAGGAGGAGAATTAGAAATGCGAAGAGTAGGAGGAGGATGAAGAGATGAATAGAAGAAAACAGGAGGCGTAGGAAGAAGAGGAGAGGGATGAGGAAGAAAGAGAGGAGGAGGAAGAGGAGAAGGACGAAGAAGGCGAAGAAGAAAAAGATCAAGAGGGCAAGGATGTGGAGTATGGACAAGGAAGAAGGAGAAGTAGGAGCAATATTAATAGTTATAGTAATAGTAGAACAAGAAGAACAAGAAAAGGACGAAGAGGGAAAGAAGTAGAAATATAAAGGACTGGGACAAAGACAAAGGCAAAGTGAAAAAAATAAAGATGAAGTTCATGTTAATGGGAAAGAGAAAGATAAACTAAAAAGATCAGGGGATAGAGAGAGAGAAAAAAATATGAGAAAGAGAAGAGAAAGGGAAAGAGAAGAAGAAGGAAGAAAAAGGTAAAGAGAAGGAGAAGGAAGAGGAAAAGACAGAGAAGGTGTCCTCATGAGTATTATTAACAATTATGCGGTCCATTACCACTCTCTCTGACGACCGCTACGCCAACATCCTCGTTTCACTTTGCCGGCAGAATCAAAGCGCTTTCTTGGCTTGTGATTCACGTAGCCTGCAGCCTGTCTGTCTCTCTTTTTCTTTATTTTTCATTTCTTTGCACTCCCTCCCTCCTTCTCTTTCCTTCCCTCTCCCTCTCTCTCTTTCTGTCTCCCTCTGCCCCCCTATCTCTTTATCTCCCCTCTTCTTTCTCTCCCCTCTACCTCTCTTCAAGTGCTTTTATCTTCAAGAATAAAGGTAATTATACAACGGTTTCATCTGACCAGATTTCACTCGAAGAAATGCATTCCTTATAAGAAAACAGTCTTAGAATGCCTCATTTCTCATCTGTTGGCAAAGTTGGAGATTCCTAGGAACTCCTAGTTTTGAATTGAATTTTTTTTTTTCTCTTGAATATTTTCAGCAAAATCTGAGGTTCCCAAGAAGCAGACTGTGGTTCGTTGGGGTCAAATGTGAATGCTACCCTGTGTGTATTTTCATCCATTCATTTGTTGAATTTTCTTATCTTTAGTCTATTTCTTATTTTTTCTCTATATGTGTAGGTTTGTCATATATGCGTATATACTAGACACACACAACACACACACACACACACACACACACACACACACACACATTTGTGTCGCGCACGTCTAAACACAAATGCATATAAAATTTGTGGGACTACAGTAAGTAGACACTACATTGATAATGCACATTTATAATTAAATGAAAAATCATAAAAAAAGTCAAAAAGTTATGCTTATTGAAAAAGAGAGGGAAAAATGGAAATGCATTTCATTAGTGTTAATTATGAAAGCTTTGTAATTTTCATTTAAAAAAAGATGAAATGAAAATCATTATCTTTTTTCTCTTATTGAAAGTTGATTCCGCGCCGAAATGCAATGTCGCAATTTACACACTAGTACAGATGTTAGGATGAATTATCTACCGTATATCAGATTTCATCATTAACCTCTGACCAATTTCTGCAATCAGAGTTCCCTAAATTGGCCCTCAAGCCACAGTCTCGATTGCAAAGTTCAATTAGACGTTTAATTAAGTCCGTTTTATTGATGCAATTCCATTCCTCATTTTTCTGAACTTTTTTTTCCATTGGCATCTGGTTCAGAAACATTCCCAGGCATGCTAAGGACTGCCATGCCAAGAGTCGTGATATTAGATGTGTTAAGGGTTGGTCCTGATCGGTGATCGGATGTTTGGTTATGGTCATGCAGAATTCTCTTTCTTTCTCCTTACCTCCCCTCCCTCTCCTCTCTCTCTCTCTCTCTCTCTCTCTCTCTCTCTCTCTCTCTCTCTCTCTCTCCTCTCTCTCTCTCTCTCTCTCTCCCCTCCCTCCCTCCCTCCCTCCCTCCCTCCCTCCCCCTCCTCTCTCCTCCCTCCCTCCCCTCTCTCCTCTCTCTCTTAGGCCAATAGAAATGAATGCCCATATAATTTGTTTCCATATAGATTTTGAGGATCCAGGTAAACAATTCGAACTATTAACAAGTTCACAATATATATATTTATATATAATTACACATTTCACAACTTACAAATGTTCATATTCTCATTTATATATATATATATATAATATATATATATATATATATATATATATATATAATATATATATATATATATATATACACTTTCGTAACTTAATGTCCACAGTATCCACAGTGTCCACTATGTCCAACAATGTCCACAGAATCTTGA
This sequence comes from Penaeus vannamei, assembly GCF_003789085.1. Lineage (NCBI taxonomy): Eukaryota > Metazoa > Arthropoda > Malacostraca > Decapoda > Penaeidae > Penaeus > Penaeus vannamei. The sequence continues at coordinate 195,833 of NW_020869457.1, forward strand.
ATTGTAGTGGCCACGTGGACTTAAATAATAAATAAAAAGAACCCTCTGCGCCTGGCCCTTGACACAAGTTGGTTCCTCAAGCCTATTATAAAGAATATACCATTGTTTAGGTTCACTGCCACACAAATGCTAAAAGAATAATAATAATAATGATGATAAGATTAATAGTAATAATAGTAATAATAATTGTAATAATAATAATAAGAAGAATAATAAAATAGTAACAACAACAACAACAATAAAACAAAGGACGGGGAAAACAGCTCACCTCAAGGAAATGGTCGGGTCGAGTGAGGACCCCGAGTACCCACAACCCGAAACCAAGGCTCCCGAGCGAACCTTGATTTCGTCCCTCGTATTCTCGAAGCGCCACCTACGCAGGCAAAGCAACATACAAGCATACCACGAAAAATAAGCATAAATAGCTGAATTTCTCCACAATATTCATTGTGACAAATATAGGAAAGGTATGAATGAGAACTTACTTTACAATACAAGAGAATTGTTTAAGCAGCTTTGAATATTTCCTCATCAGAAATACATGGCAAAGATACGTGTATTTCTGACGGAAAAGTATTCGAAACCGGTTAAATACATCTCTTGCATTATGATGTTCAAATCATTCATACCTTTTTTGAAATACTTGTCTAGCAATTAGGGCATTGTTTCATTAAAGGAATTAACATTTCTATATTAGTGACATACTATCATTACCATAAACTATATCTCATTTATGACATTACCTTTTTAAGTAAACAGTTCTAGCATAAAGCCAAATCCATTTTCTAGTCGTTAGAAGTCATTTCAACGGTATTGCCTCCGTTAGTCTCGGCCCTTTTATACGACTGCGAAACCGGAAACTTAACTAACAAACTTTCTTTCTTTTGTTTTAGTACGACAGTTCATACTAGATGAGGTCTAATGGTCTGATAATTGTTCTAACAGTATATGCTGACTTCTGTGGTATAGTCTTTGTACATGCTTAGCATCCTGCTCATGTGGTACATTTCATGATCAATTATTTGTTCGTTATAGTGCTGACGGTCAGCCTAAGGTCGTTTTGTGTAGGGTTATGTTTATATCTTTACAAAGGATGAAGAAAACTCAATATGCCAGTTATTTGTTCTAAGTTTGTCCATAATCATATCCACACACACACAGATACACATATATTGAGGTTTTTCATGTTCTAAATAAACCATAAATGTGATCTCAAAATTCTTTTTTCTTCATACCAGAAAATAAAGGTCATCTATTATACATAAATATACAACACACTGCAGCTGTGCCCCGGTTTGCATGTAGGACATCATGATAACATACTTCTATCACTGCCTCTAACAGACCTTTGCAACGTCTAAGTGCTCAATAAACCCGGAAAGCATCATGAATGCGAATGTTCGAAGTGATTTGAATATCCGAGGATGCGAATGTGGCTTTGGATACGGTCCACTTCACTCTTGCTCCAACTTTTATTTTAAAAATCGAGTCAAAGTGTCAGACTGTATCATTAATCTATTCTTATAATTTTACTTGTCAAACTTTCCCATGTTTCAGCCCATGATCTCGATATGTCCCAAATGATATCCTTAAACTGTACCAAAATCAACGGTGAATATCCAACAAATCCACCTTTTGCCGCATTTTTACCCACTTCTAATAAATTTTCGCTTCACCACCAAAATCCAACCAGTCATAGGTTCACAAATATTCAACCCAATGATAATAGAGTACTATAATTTTACTGTGTAGTTCTGCTCAATTATTAAGAAACAGATCAATTATCTAAGAAACAATCTTCACCAAAAAACTTTATAATTGTTAAATGACCCACTTAATCAAGAAATAACCCATTTATATAAGTAACCACCCATTTAACCGAAAAACAGTCTCATTATTTCAGAAACCACCAATCCAACTAATAACTAACCATATACAAAACAAATTCAACCGTAAACTACCCTTATAGATGAAAACCAAAAATTAAACAAAGAAACAACTCAGTTATCTGAAAAACAACCAGTTAATCAAAAAGCAACCTATTTAAATAAGTAACCACCAATTTAACCAAGAAACAACTCAATTGCCTAAGAATCTACTCATTAACCAATCAACAGCTTAATTATCCGAGAAACAAGCCATTTTCCCAAGAATCAACTTAAATATTACCCATTTAGCAAAGAAACAAGTTAGTTATCTGGGAAACTATGTATTAAAAAAATGGTCTGAAAAACTATCCATTTCACCAAGAAACATCTCAATTATCTGAGAAACTACCAATTAAAACTAGAAACAACTCATTTATGAGAAACTATCCATTTAACCAAGAACAAAACTCAATTGTCTGAGAAACTACCCATTTAACCAGGAAACAATTCATTTGTCTGTGAAACTACCCATCAACCAAGAAACAATCAATTACCCAACTTCAACCAAGAAATAACTCTTGGTTTTGAGAAACTATCCATTTTACCGAAAAAAACTACCCATTCGTCTGAGTAACCACCAATTTAACCAATAAACAACCTAATTATCTGAGAACTCACCCATCTGACCAAGAAACAATCTAGTTAATTAAGAAACCACCTACTTCAGAATAAAAAAAATAATCTTTTCAGAATCTTAATGAAGAAAAAAGTGAAATGAGAAACCAACAATTTATTTTAAAAATCAAATTATTGTAAAAATCATTTATTTGACCAAGAAACAATCCAGTTGTCTGAAAAAACAATCGTCTAAGAAACAGACTAATTATATCACGAAACAGTCTAGTTATCTAAGAGAACAAGCATTTAAACAAGACCCCGCCAAAATTATCTGAGAAGCTGCCCATTTAAGCAAGAAATATCAAATTCCCGAGAAACTGCCCATATAATTTTTCACGAATCCACCATTACAGTCCTTGTTATAATATATTACCATTTCCTCAAAAGTTGCTTAAACGAGCTACCGTTCGAATGCTTTTTTAACGGAGTACACAATCATCTCAACGTCCCACTAGCCGAAACAACGTTTTTAAAATCACATAACGCCGCTGTATACCAAAGAAGCCACTGTAAGCTGGAACTTCAACATTCGTGACAACGCTTCGAATCCGCACCCCTAGCGACCCCCTATATGTCATGTCTTTTCGGTGCCCACGATGCCAATTTAATTAGACATAAACCGAACAGATAATCAGCTTTTATATGAAAGAAACTTCTTTCTCGGCCTCTCCTTTATTCGGTCAACTCAGCAGCCAAATTGCCTAAATGGAAATTATTGCGTCTATTTCCGGTGCCAATGAAATCCTTGGCCATTCCCTCCTCCTATCGCAAATTCTTCATATCTGTTGGAAATTGCCCAGACAAAATGCTCGTAATTCTTTCCCAATACCTATTAGGATGAATTATGATGATACACTATTAAACTTGCCGCGCCTGCTGACATGGATAAATTTCCTAATTTATTTTTTAGTGTATTCACACAAGATTGGATATTTGGTATGATTAAGGACTATTGGAATTGGCCTACATCAAATAGCCGCATTACACACAAAATACAGAATACAAACACGAGACGATTTAAGAGCGAGAGTTCATTTCTACTCTCTCTCTCTCTCTTCTCTCTCTCTCTCTCTCCTCTTATATCATACACTCTCACCGCTCTCACATTTTTGAGATATTCACACAAGATTGGATTATTGGATGATTAAGGATATTGGAATGGCCTACATCAACCCCATTACACACTAAAATACAAATACAAACACCACACCTACAGGCACTAACGCACACACATACAACACACATCACACACACACACTCACGCACACATGACACACACACCACACACACACACACACACACACACACAACACCACATGGACCACACCACACACACGCGCAAACAGAAAACGTTTAATCCAGCTGATTATGAATTGTAAATGGATTCAAAGAATGGTAAAAACACGTTGACAACTTGAACCGAAAAAAAAAAGAGAGAAAATGAATATGCATTAATCGTGCTGTAGTAGTCGAAAATCCCCCCTCCCGCCCCCCCCCCCTCAAAAAAAAAAAAAAAAAGGAAAAATTTAATTAAAGAAGCCCGGATGTAAAGTGATCCCCGACGGGTACAGTTGACCGCAAAATATGATTCGGTGACACGTGGCTGTTCGGAGATTCAGCTACAGTCTGGCTTCACGGTTCGAGGCTTCGAGACTCCACTGGCGGGTGCGGATTATTTTCTTCAAATAAACAGGTGGGAATTTGTTAATTTGAATTAGTTTTTTTTTCAGTGTTTTGCGACTGTGTACATGAAAAGAAAGAAAGAAAGAAAAAACTTTAATCAGATAAAAAAAGGTGGAGAGGGACATATTCATGCAAGTCAATGTTTGAGAAACGCGGTTATTACTAAAAGTTTTAATTCAATCAATCACAGTCAATTAATGGTTTAAATGAATTTCTCCGCCCTCCCACAGAGTTTCAAAAAAACAATCAAATTCTTGAATCTTTCTACATATAACTTCCGAAAATATCCATCAGTTTACAACAAAAAAAAAAAACAATTGAAATGGTATTCTCCTTGACTACCTTTTGAAAATGAAATTAAATATAATTATAAAGAATAGCAATAACTGAATGATTAACAGACAAAATATCGCTTTAAAACAAACAAGCAAACAATCTCACAAACACAAAAAAAACATTTTAGCTGCAGACTCCCTCCTGAGAAGTATATGTCAGTGTAAATTCTCTTGTCACAGCAGGGAAAATGACCATCAAAACGGCTCAGGACCAGAATAAAACAAGTCCTTTGCTCGACTTACTTTTGCATCCGAAGTCCAAAAAAAAAGCTCTTCTGTCAGGATTAAATGAATTCGGAATTCTGAAGCAGCGTCCCTTGCTAATATTTAGGTCTTTTATGGTGAAGTGTGAATAAGTAACTCTATCCTTAGAGTTTCCATATTGGATAGATGTTTACTACATGCAACACATAGTGAATTCAGATACATATTTTCACTCATGGACTCTTAATGAAACTAAAACACATATGAGCACTGAAAAAGTATGTATATACACACTCTTATATATGTGTGTGTATGGGTGGGTGTGCGTCTTTGTGTGTGCAATGTTACTGAGTCATAACAGTAACGGGAATAATTAACCGTGACGTTTCGGACGGTCCTTGACTCCTTATCAGACGTTAAAGCCGAAAGAGTTTAATCTGAATTGAAATGTCTTGGTTCACTGTATGTCTTACTATTGTGGTGTATTAAATCACACCCATGTACATAAGCAAACACACCGTACTACCATCACACTCTCTCTCTCTTTCCTCGTCCCTCCTCTCTCTCCTCTCTAGCTACTTACTTCTTCTGTTACTTCCTCTTCTCTACCCGTACTGGCTCTGTCTCTCTTACTTCTTTACTCTCTTCTACACACACACTCACTGTCACACCAACAACACAACACACGAACACACTACACACACATGCACATCATCACACATCACATCACCACTTACACTACACAACACTTACTTACACACTAGACTATCACACACACATCACCAGCAGTCTGACTCCAGTCTATACATTTATTTATTATACATACACAATACATCAAGCATAACCACACACACGTGCGTTGTAATCTTACACTACGCTCTGTTCCTGTTTCAGTGATTTCTTTCCCGTCCATTTTTTTAGCATTTTTAGTGCCTTCTATTCATTCCTTCCTTTTTGAATCTTCGAAACTCCCCTCGTCTTGGCCGCCAGACTCCCAAGCCTCTCGTCAGGATATTATGGTTAGCTAAATGTGCTATGTGGGTTGTTCTTAAGATCCACTTCTTTATTCTACTTATGAATTTCATCGTTTCTTCCGTCTTCTGCTCTGGTTTACAGCTGCAGATCTGCGATGTGGGGTTTGCAGTGTTGATCTCAGTTACTGATGTAGAGTTAAGTTTTTGACAACTTGCCGTTTTAACATTATTATGATACCGTATGACAGGAGGGTATCTTTTTTCCTCTGCTTAGTTTTGGCAGATTAGTTATTCTTATGGTGTGTTATAGTTGTTAGCACAGGAGTTAGAAAAATTGTCAGCATCGATAAAATGTTTTGCAGCCATGTTTGAATTGGATTTGGGTTTGGTCGGTCGATGGCTGTCTTAATGATAGGTAGCAAATATATGGAATAGTCACCAGCGTACGAATTCAGTATCTATTCAACACTCATACAACATGTATTATTCATACTATTATCATATTTGTCTGTATACATATTCAGTCTAGTGTAAACACACACACAGACATCTATTTCATCTAACTAGCTACGGTTACGATCTCACAACTATTGCACCAGGATGGCTTACATAGCATCGAGAGCTACTATCATCATCTTATTAGTTCACTGTGGTATGGCTAAAGTTTAGGTCATCAACAGTATCGATAGGGAGGTGGGCGGAGTCTAATCTTTTTATTTTGTTCTTATAAGCTTATTGTCTGTTCTTTCGTATATCAAATGGGCACACGTTGTTGTTCTCTTGTTTTTTTCTTTTTGCACCTATATAACATGTGGCTGTTATTTCAGTGTGTGATGCCGTTGTAGAAGCTATTGGTGGTATAGTAGTTTCGTGTTGTTTTCTGATGTTTTTTTTTATGTATTGCTTGAGTCAGGATTCAAGTCAGTGGTATGAATTTTTGAGGAGTTGGGCTGTGATGAAATATGCGATTTTTTAAGGTTCAATTTATTTGGTTCTAAGTAATTATATAATATTTAGGAGTTGATGTCGGTTGATTGTGTTGTTCGGTTTTGAGAAATTCTAGTGATGATGTGGAGTTTAGGTACGGTTATTTTCTTTTTGTTCTGTTCATTAGATATTAAATGTGAGTGTTTATATTACGTAACTTTACTAATTCTAATCTATAAGTATAATATGATTTTGTTTATAATTGATTTTTAATGTTTAACAGGCCAGCGTTTTCTTAACCCCTTTTAGTGAAGAATTTTGAATGTCTAGACATGCTTGTAGGTTGGTGTTGCGGTGTAGTGTTATTTGATGTTATTGTCATGAGTGAGAACCTAAAGATATACTTGTTAGTTTTCTTTTTTGTGAGTAATTTATCAGACTATTCTTGATTTGGTTTGAATGTAATGAGAAGCAAGAGATAACCCTGAAAGTTATAATAACCAGGTATATTTATTTTATTCTGATGTGAGAGATTGAAGTCTATAAGGAGTGGTGGACTGAATGGTCTAGATTATCTGAGTGTGGATTTAAGAGTTGAGCGTATATTAAAGGCTGATCGTTGTGCATTCTGTGCTTATTTATCTACAGCAAGGCTGCCTGCTTCTCCTCATTTCTTCTCTGAGTTTGTTTGTGCTGCTCTCTTTCTTGCTGCCTTATCGATTCTTCGTATGCATGTGGTTGCGTTCTACATCCTCTGCTTCGTGCGTACGTTCTCTCGTCTTCTTTCTCGTTTACGTCTCTCGTCTTTCTTATATTTGACTCTCTGGTCGGTATGTTTTGTGGGTGGTGTTGTATGATGTCAGCTTGTGTGCTGGCGGGGGGATAGCGGGGATGGAGTGCAGAGTTGCGTGTGTCTGAATTGATCTCTGTTCCATCTTCTGCATTTGTGACGGGATGTTCAGTACTTTGGTATGGTGATGTGACTATGCATGAAAGGTGTGCACTGAGATCAAAGTTGCGAACTGAGAGAGAGATAACGACCGCATGAAGAGAAACACAATGTATCATTATGTGTGGCTGGATGCACAGCTCGATGTCTTCAAAGTAAGTATGGTGCTAGAGTGATAATGGAGCTAGTAGAGAAAAATAATATTGTATATTATAGAGAAAAATCAATGGAATAACCTGTAATGCATTGTTTAGACTAAGCTGATGAGAATGAAATATAATATACCATCGAGATAATATGATAAGTAATAGGTCTAATATATATTAGAAAATTGAATGAGAGTGAAGGGATTTTATATATGATGGATGAACGAGTATGAATGAACAGAGTGATTTTGATGATAATGTAAGATGATCTGAGATCATAACTTGAATCTGATGGACAGGGATATATTAGTGATATTAGAGCGAAGTAATATTGAATGGCGAAGAGAATATCCAAAAAACGATAGTGCGTATTGAATTATTTGAGCTGAATTAGAGATTGATCGTAGTGATTTACTACTAACA
>NW_020869458.1:25580-28080 GCF_003789085.1 Penaeus vannamei
CATTGATAATGAAATAGAAGGCTAGAACTAAATAGAAATCCGCATTAGTCGAGAGAAACTTGCACAAATCTAAGCGTTTAACAGCGCTTTTGAGGGAAAGGTCGAAACAAAACCCTTTCTTGCTTTTAGATGATAATTATGTGATTTTAACATTAACTCAGGTAATTATGATCCTTTATTATTAACAATAATGATGATAATTATTTTGATAATGACAATATTAATAATGATGATAATTATAAAATGATAATTATAATGATAATTTGGGATAATTACTGGGGCAATAATAGGCAACAATTTAACATCATTCTAAATAATTTTCATTACTAATAATGGACAGTAGAAAATAATATCATTATTATACGAAATGACTAATAATGATGGATAAATCATAAGATAATGACAATAAGATGATATAATACTCATAGAAGGTCCATTTTTATAATTAAAGGGCTAAAATTTAATAAAATCCCTAAAAATGGAAAAAAAGGGTGGAAAAATCCTAGCGTATTACAGCGCATTTGAGAGAAAGGTCGTAAAAATGCCTTTTCCGGCTTTTTAATGATAATTATGATGACTTTTAGCATTAATTCAGGTTAATTATGAAATGATTTTCATGATAATTATGGGAGATAAGAAATAATAATAATAATGATATTGATAATAAAATGACAATTATGATGATGAATTAAATGAATAATTACTTCGAAATAATTAGAATATAATTAACTTTATATAACTATAAGTTTTCATACTAATTAATGTACTAAATAGATATGATAACAATATCATTATTATTGTTATTATAAAAAGTATTATTGTCTTTATTTCTAAAATTATCATTATTGTTATTATCAAATATATAAAATAAAGTTATAAATTGAAGAAATGAGCAGTAAAAATTAGCCGATAATAATCAATTATAAGCTGCGGATAATGATAATGATAATAATGAAAAATCATCGACGATAATGACTATAATCATAAATCAATGAGAATAATAAAAATTTATAATGAAAGAAAGGCTATAAGCTAAAATAAAATCCGCATAAGTAGAAAAAACGCCTTCTAGAGAGAAAGGTCCGAAAAAAAACCGTTTTCGCGTTTTAAGAATGATTAAATTATGATGATATTTTACATTAAAATTGCAGGTAATATATGATGAATTTTCATGACAGATTTCATTATCATGTACAATAGAATTAATAAGCATGAAATAATGACAATAATAATAGATAATGAATGATATGATAATTATAATGATAATTTTGATAATTACTCGCAATATATTAGCAATAATTAATTGCTATTAAGCTAATAATTTTCTATACTAATACTGACAATGAGAAATAATAAATGCTATTATTTAATTATTATTATGCGATCAATTATTATTGAGTATTTGTTATAAATTTATTTTCAAAATTATCATTATTAGACGAAAAAATATCACAATTATAAAAAATATTTATAATGATGAAAATTTGACAAGTAATGATTAGTATAATAATCCGTTATAAGCTGGCAATAAATGATAATGATAATAATGATGATCATGATAATGGCTTAATGATAATTCCATAAAGAATATATGATAATAAATGATGAAAATGATAAATAATAATCATAGAGTCGGCATTTATAAATTGAAATAAAGGCTAAAACTAATAAAATCCCATAAAATTCGAAAAACTGGAAAATTTGAAGTATTACAGGGCGCTCATGAGAGAGATGGAAAAAAAAAACCTTTTTCGGCTTTTTAAGATGATAATGTATGATGATTTAAAAAAAATAATGTAATTATGATGATTTTCATGATAAATCCTTTATTATTAACAATAAATGATTATTATATTATGATGATAATGACCAATAATAAATAATTATAAAATAATAATAAAATATGATAATTATAGAATGAATGAATTGAATTAATTACTGCAAAAATAGCCAAAATAATTAACTCATAATCTAATAATTTTCCATACTAAATGAATTGACAATAGAGAGTAAAAATAATAATTGATAATTATTATCTGTTAATATAATGAGTATTATTAATCACTATTCATTTTCTAAAATTATCATTATATGTTATTAAATCATTATAAAAATAGTTTATAATGATGAAAATGCAGTAAAAAATATAGCATAATAATCATTATAACTGCAATAATGTTTTAATGATAATACACAATGACATAGAAGGGCTATTAATGATGATAATCATAAGAATAATGACAATAATGATGGATAATGATGATAATAATAAGAGTCCATTAATAATGAAATAAAGGCTAAAACTAATAAAATCCCAAAAGTCGGAAAAACGGCAAATCTAAGTGAAGAGAAAGGGTCAAAAAAAGTTTTTTTCCGGCTTTTAAATGATATATATGATGATTTTAAGCAATTAATTCAGGTAATTATGATGATTTTCATGATAATTCCTTTATTATTAACAATAATGATGATAATTATAATAATAATTTTGATAATTACT
>NW_020869458.1:33080-35805 GCF_003789085.1 Penaeus vannamei
GTAAGAGCTCCTTAGTGCAGGAGGGGGGGTGGAAGCTAGGGGTACCGCCAGACCCTGCCATATGAGCCTGCGAGCCGACGTGAGAGTAGCGTCCTTTTCATGCTTCCACGAGCTGTGTCGAACTATACTTCATTTGCTTCCGAAACGACACGAAGCGAGGGGCAGAGAGAGGAAAAGAAAACTGAGAAGATCTGTTCAGCTTAGTTCGAAACGCGACCGCTTTGCGTTTTCTTCCTGATCTCGACGTTCAGGCGGAGGGAAAAAACGCGGAAAAAAAATGAGGGAAGGATCTTTGTGGCGGTTCGAAATCCTGGGATTATGTTTGGAGAATTAGATATTCTTGCTGTAAACAATGAAGATTTGTAGAGAAATATTAAGTGCATATATATATATATATATATATATATATATATATATATATATATATATATATATATATATATATAATATATATAGTATATACAGTGCATACAGTTTGCGAATATGTGTGTTTATATATATATATATATATATATATATATATATATATATATATATATATATATATATATATATGTATATATATACATATTTCAGAGTATAAACATAACACATACACATACGCGCGCGCGCATGCGCACACACACACAAACACACACATACACACACACACACACGCACGCACGCACGCACACACACACACACACACACACACACACACACACAGTATATATATACATATATATATACATATCTCTCTCTCTCTCTCTCTCTCTCTCTCTCTCTCTCTCTCTCTCTCTCTCTCTCTCTCTCTCTCTCTCTCTCTCTCTCTCTCTCTCCTCTCTTTCTCTCTTCTCTCTCTCTCACTCTCTCTCTCTCTCTCTCTCTCTCTCTCTCTCTCTCTCTCTCTCTCTCTCTCTCTCTCTCTCTCTCTCTCTCTCTCTCTCTCTCTCTCTCTCTCTCTCTCTCTCTCTCTCTCTCTCTCTCTCTCTCTCTCTCTCTCTCCTTCTGGATATTAGTTTTTTCTGGGTAGTTCTCGCCAAACAAGGGTCATTAGGCTAGTTCTGCAGTTTTTACCCCTGATCCCTTTACCAACACAATAGCTGTGGTCGCAGTTTTAACGTTCTAAGTTGGTGAAATTTGAATCGTCTTTAAACATACACGCACGGGTACGTCCGCACATACAAAAACACATTCACACACACATACGCACGCACACCTCTTTGTGTACACACAAACACACATACACATGTGCACAAACACACACACACAAGCAAATACAAACACACACATACACAAACACACACACACACACACACACACACCACACACACTCAAGCACACACACACATATGTCTGTGTGTATGTGTGTTTGCATTATAAGATAATGCAAATGAAAGTGTCGATAATGAGAATGACGATATCAACTATAATAACAATTTTGATAATCTTTATTCTATCCATTATAATCATTATTATATAAATAATTTTAAAGAAATAACAGAAAATACAGATACGGCTAAAACCTCTGTGAAACGGGAAGTAAATCCATACATTATAAATAGAATGATAATATTTCATTTTTTGGCCGTAATACGTATAATTTCTTTGCACGGTTCACGTATCTTATTTTGATTTTTTTTTTGTGAGACAATCATAATTTTCAGGAGAATTTTATTCGTTGTATCGCTAGGTCTATGCTAATTAATTTGATAATAAGAATTGCATAGTATAAATCATATAAGTGACTAAAAAAATCTATCTCGTGGAACTTTGTAACAAATATTTTATTAAAATAATGGAGACACGTGTATGTGCGTGTATATGTGTGCGTGAGTTTGTGAGTGTGTGTGTGTATGTGTGGCAGGTAAAGAGGGAGTGTGTGTGTTTGTTTTGTGTATGTGTGTGTGATAGACAGAGAAAGCGTGTGTTTGTGTGTGTATGTATGAGAGAAAAGAGAGAGAGAGAGAGAGAGAAGTGTGTGTGTGTGCAGAACCATGCTGAACAAATATCATAATCATATTTCGTAAAAAAGAAAAGAAATCAAATGAATATCCTCTGATTTACGATATCCCTGAATACGCTCGTATCTCAATAAATTAACAAATGAATAAGTAAATAAATAAGAAAAAGATAGATACATTAATAAATAAATTGATTAAAGTCGACCTGTGAGTGGGCGTTTGTATCAAAGATAAAGATTTTTTTTTTTTATCTAATTCACAGATTCATAGGAAAAAGATAACTACTACAGGTAAAGTATTTATTTCAATATATGTTAAAAAAGAAATATTTTATCTCCATCTTACTTTGAATATTAGTCAATCTTTTGAAAGCATCTCCTAAGTGCTAATCACAAGAGAAAACATAAAGCGATAGAATTGAGAATATGACAAAGAGAATTAGGTTTGGCTTCCTTAAAGAAAGGAAGAAAAATAAGAATGACCAAAATTAGAGAAAAGGAAGATAAACAAAAAGAAGGAAAGGTTAGATATGAGAAATACTCTTTTTTTCCTTTTACTTTTTGATTTTTTAATATATTCTTTCGCGAGGAAGCGAAATAATCCGACGAATAAAAATGATGATACTATCACATATCAGAGAAAGAAAAAGAAACTAAATAGATAGAATATGTGAGAGAGAAAATATGAAGAAAGAAATGGAAAGATAATTGAAAGCAAGAAAAGAAATAAATGTTTGAAAAAGCCAAAAAATGGAAAGTAAACAAAAGGAGAGAAATAAATGG
>NW_020869458.1:59039-64039 GCF_003789085.1 Penaeus vannamei
ATGGAGGTGATGTTGGCAGTGGTGCTGTTGTTCGCATTGTCATTAATTTTCTTGCTGTAGTTGTTGCGTGATCATTTCCTTCTCTGCCATTGTCATTATCATCATTATTATCATTTAGTATTTATTTTCTCCATCATTATCATGGCTGTCCTAAAATCATCCCTGTCGTCATACTGATAGTAATTATGATATCAGAATTACTGAGATTATTATAATTATCATTTCCACCTTCCATTGTCATTATGTTTCTCTCTCTCTCTCTTTCTCTCTCTCTCTTCTCATCTCTCTCTCTCCTCTCTCTTCTCTCTCTTCTCTCTCTCTCTCCCCTCTTTCTTCTTCTTCCTCTCTCTCTCTCTATCTCCTCCTTCTCTCTCCTCTCTTCCTCTCTCTCCTCTCTCTGCTCGCTTCCTCTCTCTCTCTCTCTCTCTCTCTCTCTCTCTCTTCGTCTCTCTCTCTTCTCTCTCTCTCTCCTATCCTCTCGCCTCTCCTTTCTCTTCTTTCTCGCCATCTCTCTCTCCTCTCTTCTCTGATCTCTCCTCTCTCTCTCTCTCTCTCTCCTTCTCCTCTCTCTCTTCTCTGCTCTCCTCGCCCCCTTTCTCTTTATCTCTCTCTCTCTCCTCCCTCTCTCGTCTCTCTCTGCCTCTCTCTCTCGTCTCTCCTGCTCTCGTCTCTCTCTCTCTCTCTCTCTCCTCTCCTCTCCTCTCTCTCTCTCTCTCTCTCTCTCTCTCTCTCTCTCTCTCTCTCTCTCTCCCTCTCTCTCTCTCTCTGCTCTCTCTCTCCTCTCTCTCTCTCTCTCTCTCTCTCCTCCTTCCCTTCTCCTTTAATCTTTCTTTCCTCTCTCTCCTCTCTCTCTCTCTCCATCTCTCTCTCTCCTCTCTCTCTCTCCTCTCTCTCTCTCTCTCTCTCTTTCTCTCCTCTCCTCTCTCTCTCTCTCAAACGTGGTCCCCCCGTGACCTGGAACTACCACCCAGTATCAAGACCTTTCATATCTGGATACACTGAAGACAGAATCAAAGCCGCTTCTCCTAAATCCTCAATGGCATTGGCTTTCTAACTATCAGATAATGGGCGACTTTCAATGTCCTGCAATTAATTTTTGTGTATCTTATATTCCGTATATATCTATACTGTAAAGCTGCTATTTGAGTAAAGGGATAGCCATTGTGACTAACTGAATAGAGTATTATGAATTTGCATGCGAATTTATATCTATCTGTCTATGTTTTTATATGTCCGTTTATTTATATCCTTCTTTTTTTTCTCTGTCTGCCTCTTTTCCTGCCACGCTCTTTCTCTCCCTCGCTCTTTCTTGTTGTGTTTGGTTTAAAAAAAATGTAGACTGTCATTTCCCTTGAGAAACGCTAAGCTCGCGCCTCAGCTGTTACTGTGTTGGACAAGGCAGGTCTACCACCGTCGTCTGAACGTGAGTGAATGACGTCATCCTTGGATAAGCCTTCTAGGCGTTAGGAAGTTCCCGTCGATGCCTTGCCATCCACTCCTCCCTGCTGGAGTTGGACAGTTTTTTCTGCCGAAGTTTTGCCCCAGCTGATGGGGTTTCTATTAGCATTTTTGTGTGTTGATGATGAGGGATGAGCCTTCACTTATGCCTTGCAGCCCCTGCTGGACGAGCTGCAGCCTCCCCGAGTCGCGTTCCAAAATAGGGTTTGTCATTTGGTTCTGCTTCTGCTCTCATAAAGGACGAAGGCTCATTAAAGACGCGGAAATCTGTAGTCCGTCTTCATCTCGGAGAAGGACAAGATAGCAACTCAAACTAGATTCTCGAGTGGACCGATTCCCGAAGTCTCTTTTGAGTGAGGGAGAGAGAGAGGGAGAGGAGAGAGAGAGAAGAGAGAGAGAGAGGAGAGAGAGAGAGAGATTTGGAGAGAGAGAGAGGAGAGAGCGAGAGAGAGAGAGACGAGAGAGAGAGAGAGAAGAAAGGAAAGAAGAGAGAGATGTTTGAGAGAGAGAGAGGAAAAGAGAGTGTTTTGTGAGAGAAGAGAGTGAGAGAGAGAAGAGAGGAGACGAGAGAGAGAGAGAGGAGAGAGGAAGAGAGGAGAGAGAGAGAGAGAGAGAGAGAGAGAGAGAGAAGAGAAGGAAAAAGAGAGAGAGGGTTTGAGAGAGAGAGAGAGAAAAAAGAGAGGGTGTGTAGAGAGAGAGGAAGAGAGAGAGAGAGAGAGAGAAGAGGAGAGAGAGAGAGTGAGAGAGAGAGAGAGAGAGAGAGAGAGAGAGAGAGAGAGAGAGAGAAAGAGAGGGAGAGAGGAGTTTGAGAGGAGAGAGGAGAGAGAGGAGAGAGAGAGAGAGAGAGAGAGAGAGAGAGAGAGAGAGAGAGAGAGAGAGAGAGAGGGGAGGAGAAGAGGAGAGAGAGAGAAAAAAAGAGAGAGGAGAGAGAGAAAGAGAGAAAAGGGAAAAAAAGAAAGACAAAAGAAATGCGTAGTAAATTGAGCAGAGGCAAGAGCGACAGCGAGACCCCCCCGCGCGAACACAAACAAAAAAACGTCAGTACTATGATAAGCAGAAAAAAGACAGACAGAAAAAAACGCGAGCAAAAGCGCAGCAGCGCAAAAAAAAAAGACGAAAGAGAAAAAAAGAAAAAGAAAAAAAAAAAAAGGAAAAGAAAAAACGAGAGAAAAGAAAGAAAAAAAGGAAAAAAAAAAAAGAAAAAGAAGAGAAGGAGAGAGACGGAGAAAAAGAAAAAAGAAAAAAGAAGAAAAGAGAAGGAAGCAAGAGAAGAGAAAGAGAGGAGAGAAAGGGAAAGAAAGAGACGAGTGTTTGAGAGAGAGAGAGGAAAAAGAGAGTGTTTGTTGAGAGAGAGAGAGAGAGAGAGATGAGAAGGATGAGAGAGAAAGAAAAGACCAGAAGAGAGAGAGAGAAGAAAGAAAAGAGAGAAGAGAGAGGAGATGAGAAGAGAGAGCGAGAGAGAGAGAAAGAGAAAAAGAGAGGAGAGATGTTTGAGAGAAGAGAGAGGAAAAAAGAGAGTTGTGAGAGAGAGAGAGAGAGAGAGAGAGAGAGAGAGAGAGAGAGAGAGAGAGAGAGAGAGAGAGAGAAGAGAGAGAGAGAGAGAGAGAGAGAAGAGAGAGAGGAGAGAGTTGTGAGAGAGAGAGAGAGAAGAGAAAGAGAAGAAGAGAAAGAGAGAGAGAGAGAGAGAGAGAGAGGAAAAGAGAGAGAGAGTGTGTGTGTGTGAGAGAGAGAGAGAGAGAGATAATAACGTAATTATGCACGTAGCAATATGAAGAGTTTTATTGTATGGTGGATGTTAGTTGTTATCGTAAAAATTGATGTAAATATAATAATTGCAAACTACATATGAATTATACTGTTGTTTTGTTTGTGTCTTTGGTATTCTTATGATTGTTGATATTGTTGTGTTGTTATTCCTGTTATTATCAACATCACCACAACCATTATCATCATCACCATTATTATAATTATTATCATTGTTATCATTGTCATCATCATCACATCATTATCATTATCATCACATCATCATTATTATTGTTATCATTATTTTTGTTATTACTACCATTATTATCACTACTATAATTTTCATCATCGTATTGATGATAATGCTGCTAATGATGGTGATGACCATAGTAATAATAGTAGTTATGATAATGATAATGATAATAACAATATTATTGATAATGATCATAACATTAACAATGATAATAGTAATGATAATAATGATAATGGCAATGATGATAGTAATAGTAATGATAGAAATAACCATAGTAATATTAACAATGATAATGATAATAATAATAATAAAGATGAAGATGACGATAATAAGAATAACATTATCATGGATCAAACCAATCCTTATCATTCTTCACCACAGCGGCGCGCAGAGAGGGCAAGCAAAACACGGCGTCTTACACATTAATCTTACTCTTATAGCTCAATAGATAATATATATAAACTGACTTAATAAATATACACCACAACAACACAGCGCCGCAGCAGCAGGGCGCGGCGCCCCCCGTCGAGGGCCCCCTTGCGGCCGCCCTAGTCATCGAACAGCTCGAAGGTGTTGTCGTCGTCGAAGTCCTCCCTCGTGACGTCCACCTGCAGCACCGGCCGCGGGCGGAAGGTGCTCGGCCTGAAGGCGCCCGCCTGGAACCTGCCGCGGCCCCCCGTCGGGCGCAGAAGGAGCTCCCTCGAGTCGTCGACGTCCTCCCGCGTCAGGTCGAAGTCGACGCGGACGCCGGGGCGCGGCCGGAAGCTCTGGACGGCGGGCGAGGGGCGGAAGGCCTGCGGGCGGGCGGTGGCGCTGGCGAAGTTGGGGCGGTTGGCCAGGCTCTGCAGGAAGCGCTCGCGCGAGTCGTCGAAGTCCTCGGTGGTCACGTCCACCTCCAGCTGCAGGCCGGGCCGGGGCTGGAAGGCCGGCCGCGGCGGGCTGGGCGGGAAGCTCTGCCGCGGCGGGCTCGTGCGGAAGCCCTGGGGCCTCGTGTTGGCCACGCCCCTCCCGAAGCCCGCGCTCTGGAGGAGGACCTCCCTCGAGTTGAACTCCCGCGTCAGGTCCTCGCGAGTCACGTCCACTTCGAGCCGCACGGCGCCCTGCGGCCTGAAGGAGCGGCCGGGGTTGATGGCCGGACGGCCGAGGGCGCCGCCGTTCCTCACGCTCTGGAGGAACAGCTCGCGCGAGTTGTCCTCGCGGGTGACGTCGATCTCCACGCGCTGGGCCGGCCTGAAGGCCTGAACGGCGGGGTTCGGGCGCGCGACCAGCGGGCGGGCCGTGGCGCTCGAGAAGGACCTCCCGGCGCCGCGGAAGTTTCGCAGGAAGATCTCCCTCGAGTCAAACTCGTTCGTCAGATCCTCCCGCGTCACGTCGACCTCGACCTGGAAGTTGGGCCTGCCCCTGAAGGCCTGGCTGAAGGGGTTCGGCCTGTTGACCTGCGTCCTCCCGCCCAGCGCCGTCGGGAAGAACCGCTCCCGGGAGTTGAACTCCGTCGTCAGGTCCTCCTGCGTGAGGTCCAGCTGGAAGGTCGGCCTCTGCGCGAAGC
>NW_020869458.1:69039-87044 GCF_003789085.1 Penaeus vannamei
GAAATTATACGAACATATATATATAATATAGATATGAGTATATACCGACAGTATTATAAATACCGCTACTAATATATATGAAGTGATAGTAACACACGCTCCAAAGCCCCCGTTTTGCGCAGACGCTAACCGCCTAACAATAAGAGCGCCCGGGTCGAGCGGCTGCCGACTCCAGAGCGGCTCGCTGTCCCCTCGCAGAGGCAGAAACGCCATGGGAGGGAAAGGGGTTTCATTGTACATTAACAAAAGATCAAAAAAAACCGAGGCAGCACGCTCGCAGTTAAGCGATAACCGTTACGAAGATCATCATGCTTTACAGCTTTTAGACTCATGCAAGATTAGCTTCAGCATGTAACTATTGCTAGTGACGAGTTCAAAACAGGAATTCACAAGGAAAATTGCTGAGGTTTCCATGAACATTCTTTTTTAATGCCATAGAGCTCAGCAAAACCGGATGAAAGAGTTATGTTTAGGGTATGAAAGTAAAAATATTCCCCATCTCTAATAATGCCAGAAAGAAATGTAACAATCCTGAACGAAATGACTGAACAAAGAACAAAAGCACCTGGTCTTACAACTGAAAGCAGAACAGAGAATAACGGATCTTATGCTTTTTCAACCGTCTGTGGATAAAAAACCAGCAAAACGCCACGAAAGACTTCTCGGAAGTACTGTATTACATCGTCAGTGGAGATGTCTGTAGAGCCGCGTAATCTGATTTGCCAGAGGGCAACGAACCGTAGCTGCCTAGCGGGCACCACCTGCTAGATGCTGCGCAGTCCGTCTGATTGAGGAGAAAGCCGCCCCAAATCTGTCCCACCAAGCGGCAGACGGATCTTTGTGGTCTTGTCTGTTGGAAAAACCCGGAACGTGACTGGTTCTGTTCTAAGCAGCCGGAGCACAAGTAGAGAGCGGTCTGTATGGGTCAATGAGGAGCAAAAAGCGCAACCCGACTCTGTCTCGAAACAACCAAACATAGCAAGTCGAGCACTGAGATGAATTCTTTACTGTATGCACACACCCAAAAAACACCAATTACCACATATAATGAAACAACACATATCATGCACAACCATGACAGAATATAAAGATCAACTTGATCCACGGAAACTTCTCACCTGAGCGCCGAGGATCCGCGAAAACCGACCGTTAGACGAAACAAGAAAAAAAAAAGGGGAACCACGAACTGCTGAGGAACTGTATATGATCGGGAGGGAAAGGAACTGACACTGCTACACTGGCGAACTCTGCAAGTCTAGCTCCTGTGCAAGCAGAAACTGGAACGTGACAGATACACGCATGGAAAAATCACCCTCTAAGAGACATTAGGATTGAAAGGACCTAGCCGGAGAACCGCACGAGGACCTGGAAGAGTGAACCGAGGGCGAATGAAGCGCTGGGGGCTCCGAGTACCTACTAGAAGAACTTAGAAAAGCTGTTCTCTGGAACGAGGGCGGGAAGGTCGTGGACGAGACCTGCCCCCCCTGGAACCTCTGGACGGACGCCGCCGACGAAGGCTGGAAGCTCGACTGCCTGTTAAACAGCCCTAAGGGGTCGTTGTTAAGGACCGAGAAGCCGCTCGACGGAGACGCGTTTCGAGAGAAGGAGGCGCGACCTCCCCCCACCTGCACGGGGCGGTTGAGGAACTGGTTGGCACTCGAGCCGCCGAAGCTGCGGGTGCCAGCCCGGTTCCGAAAGTTGTTGACCGTTGGGAGGATGAAGTTGTTGCCGATGCCTCCGCCCTGGCGCTTGACGCGGGCCTCGGCGTCCTCCGGCGGCGTCTCCTTGGAGGTCAAGTCCTCCGGCTTCTCCCCCGCAACCCCCAGCGCCAGCACCGCAGCCTAGGAGAGAGAACGTGTTATCAGGAGCAGACGGAGAGGGCTCGACGGAAGAAGCCAAGGAGAGAGTGGACAAGCAAGCTAAAAAGAGAAGCATTTATATGTGAAGGAGTCATGCTGAACAGGTAAGGGAAACAGAAGAACGAATGCGAGAGCAGGAAAGCGCACAGATGTGGCCAAGGACTTGATGCTTTATCACTGCTTCAGAACAAAGCGAACAGGCCTTCGACATCGCATATTTCCCTGCTTTTCCCTTGTATTTTATTTATCTATCTTATTTGTGTATTCAATTATCTATCTATCATTACTATTAACTATTTAACCATTTATTTATTTGTTACAACAAGCAGAAAGTTATCTAAGAAACACCCACTGAAGAAGAAGAGAACTGATCATAAAAAATCACTATGATGCTTTTTTACCGAAATCTGCAAAGGCACAGTTGCACAGAACGCAATGACACAGATCTTGTCTCGGAAGCTTTTGAGTGAATATTTACATGGATCTGCAGTGTCTTTGCGTTTGTTAAGATCTTGCGTGAGGCTTCTATTCTTGACAGATGATTTTGCAGTATTGACGTCCTCTATTTCACATTGTTAATGGGACCTTTAGTTGGTCATTATCGTCATTATTTATTAGGTCAAGGTCAGCTGCCAATCATATATGTTTACAAATTACAAGGAGTTTTTTTGTTATTTATATCTCAAAGGTTATTTTCTATGTCTTAAGCACAATTAATTTCTTTTGATACTGCATTATTAGTTTTGGTGTAATTTCTTATATTGACGTTTATTTACTTTCTCCCCTTTTTTCCTCTTTCTATCTCCCTTTTTCGTATCTTTTTACTTATTTTCTTCTCCTGTCTTCTTTGGTTTTCTTTCTATATTTCCTGTTGCTTCTTCGTTCTTTCTTGTTCTTCCTCTGCTCACCTATCTTTTTCTCTTTCCATCTTCGTCTTCTCCATCTTCTCTTTCTTCGTCCTCTTCTTCCTCTTCGTCTTCTCTGCATTATTCTCTTGATTCTTCTTTATCCTCTTACTTTTTATCTTTTTCTTATCTTTATCCTCATGTTTTCTTCTTATTTTACTTTTATTATGTTATATACTTTTTGACGAAATTACTTGTGCTTAAGAACAAGAGGGGAATAAGCGAATAATAAGCAAATTTACAAGAGACAAAGAGAGCAAAGGAATAGAATATAAAAGTACGAATTTCAAACTTGTTTAAGAGAAAGAAACTACGGATTCTAATCTATACCGTGAAAAAAATATGTATAATCTGTAAAAAAAAAATAAAAAAAAAAAAAACAAGAAATTCAATGAAAAAAAAACGAAAATAAACTATAAAAAAAAAACTTTAAAATCATACTGAAGGATAATCACATGGAATTTTATATAGCTTAAAGAAAAAGAAAAGAAAACTACGGATTTTAAAGTACTTAAAAAACTCATGATTTAAACTATGAAAAAAAATGGATTTTAGACTATTATTTAAAAAAAATCTAAATAGTTCTATAAAATAGTGTGGATTTTAAATCATTCTATGAGGCTCTGACGGCGGATGCAAGCTCTGCAAAGCGTGAAAAGTAATGAAAATGATTCTCAAAAATTGAAAATGAATGAGTTAAAAAATGATAAAGAAAAAAACAGTCGCAATCATGGTAGTGATGTTGGTCAGTGAAAGAGAAACCAAGCATATTGAAAGAAATAAAACCCAGAAACAAAATCGTGAGACGTGACCGCAAAAGGAAAGCTCAAAAGGGCAGAAAGACCACCCGCGTGACCTGTGACCTGGAATGCAACGAGAGGAATGGCTCTGACGGGCAGTGGTAGAGTTGAATCAAGTCACTACCTGTCGAAATGAGCAGCGAAAACACG
This sequence comes from Penaeus vannamei, assembly GCF_003789085.1. Taxonomy (NCBI): domain Eukaryota; kingdom Metazoa; phylum Arthropoda; class Malacostraca; order Decapoda; family Penaeidae; genus Penaeus; species Penaeus vannamei. The sequence continues at coordinate 72,754 of NW_020869458.1, forward strand.
ACCGAAATGAGGAGATAAAAGGCAGCCAGCGGAACAGGACTGCACATAAGGCATCAAAGCGGAACTTTCCCTTTCACTCGCCGGCCATCTTGGGAGCTCGCTTTGCCAAGGAGGACGAAATCATTCTAATAATACTCACGTCACTGCTGCTGTCACTCGGTCGCATGTTATTTGTTGTTTTGGTCGCTGTTGCTGTTGTTGATGGTGAGGATGGCAGTGTGAATTATGATAATGGTAATGGTGATGATATCAGTGATATTAATGATATTAATGAGGTAAAAAATAATGATAATAATGTGATAATGGTAATGATGCTAATAGAATAAGATGATAATGATAACCATGATGATGATAGTAATAACAAATGACAATGATAATATTGATATTAATGGCAATAATAGTAACACTGATGATGTTGATAATGAGAGTGATACTAATACTAATAATATTAATGAAAATAACTAATAATAACGATAATGATAATGCTGATAATGATTATAATGATAACAATAATGATACTACTACTATTACTACCAATGATAATGATAACGATGGGCATAAAAAACAATGTTAGTGATAATGATAGAAAAATGATGCTAGTAGTGATGATGATGATGATAATACTGATTATCATAATGACAATGGTAGTAAAACCAACAGTAATATTGATATAAAAAAATATAAAAATAATGACAACGAAAGCAATATTGATAATGATAATGGAAATGATGTTGATTATGATAATGATGACAACAATGAAAACAATAGAAATAATGATAATGATGATGATAATGATAATAATCATAACGATAACAACAATAATATTGATGCCGACAATAACATGAATAATAACAATCATGATAATGATACTAAAGTTACAATGATCGTGATACTAATAAAATGATGATGGGAATGATAATAATATTAATAATAATGATAATGATAAGAGTAATAATAGTAACAGCAACAGCTGCATTAATGATCATGACAATGATAAAAATAATAATAATGATAATAATTAGGGTAATAATAATTATTATAATAACAATAATAATGATAAGAATAACAATAATAATAAAGATAATGGTAATAAAAGTGACAGCTATCATCAACTTCAAAACAATAATAGTAATTGATAATGATTATAATGATAACAAAAATTAAGATTAATGATAATGAAAATAATGGCAATGCAAACAATGATAATATAAATGATAACAAAAATAATAGTATCATTGATAGTATTATTAGTAAGAATAGTAGCGCAATGAGGATGGTAATAATACGATAATGAAAAAATATCATAAAGATAATGATGATTATAAGTGCTGCTAGTATTTCTAACAATGGTGAGTCATTATCATCATTGTTGTTCAATTGTTTTTATCCCTATCATCATTACCATTACTATTATTACCGTTGTTGCTTTTGTTATCATCATTATGATCATTGCTATTATTGTTAGTTATCATTGTTATCGCTGTCATGGTGTTGATGGTGCCGTTATAATCATTATTGCATTATTATTATTATTATCATTATTATTATCATTTTGATTATTGTTATCATTGTCATTATCATTAAACATTTCATTATCGTTATTGTTATTATTGTTACTATTATTATCTTTATTATTACTAATGCTACTATCATTTTAATCATTATCAGTATTGTTATTACGGTTATCATTACTATCATTATTATCATCATCATTATTATTATTATTATTATTATTTATTATTATTTTATTATTATTATTATATTTATTATTTTTATTATTATTATATTATTATTTATTATTAATTATTATTATTATTATTATTATTATTATTATTATTATTATTAATATTATTATTATTATTATTATTATTATCATTATTATTATTACCATTATCATTATCGTCAGTATTGTTATTATCATTATTGTTATTGATGACAATGATGATGATTTTTTATCATCAATATCATTGTTATTATAATCTTTATTTCAACATTCGTATTTTTTTCATCTTTAATGTCTTTCTTATCATTATTTCATCATTATCAATATCATTGTTGCTATTACCTATCACCATCCTTAACCTTATCATTACCATTATTATCGTTATCACTGTTCTCATCATCATTACTGTTATTGTCATCATTACTATCACTACCATTATCATCGCTGCCATCAGTATGAATATCACTATCATTATTATGACCATTATTATCACTGCTATCATCATCCCCATCATCGCCATCACTAATAGTCACACTAATAATAATCATAATAATGATCCCGTCGATGATGATAACATCCGGTAATCCTACGATGAGCCACGTTGGAGAAATCACTTTCATCCTCTCTGCTCTTCTCAGACATTCTCTAAACTCATTTCTCTCGGCACAGCTCACTGCTCACCGGGATGCCGTTGTGTCGTCATCGTCATTACCATCGTGGTTTTCATTATTAAGTCACTTTTTTGACGATATTGTACCGATTTCCTGAGTTCATTCTGTCTGCTGTTAATTTCGGTTTTATTGCTTCGTCCTTCACTTTGGAGATGAACACGAAGGGACGCCGACGAAGGAAGAAGAGGAAGAAAAAAAAAGTTTAAAAATACACAATTTGAAAGAAAGTTTTTTGATATTATCGAGTTTTTTCTTTTCTTTTTTACTTCTTTTGTTCTGATGGAGTGTTCCTCGTCAGCAGTTCTCTGCAGTCTTCTCTTCCGCCTTTTCTGCTTTCTGCCTCTTCCTTCTCCTTCTCTCTTCTCCTCCCTTTCCCTTCTCTTTTCTCTTCTCTCTTCTTCTTCCTCTTCTCTCCCTTTCTTCATCGTCTTTCTTTTTCTCTTCTTTTTCCTCTCCCCTCCTCCTCTGTTTCTTCTTTTTCTTCTCTCTTCTTCCTCTTCTTCATCGTCTTCCTCTCTTCTAATATTCTTCTTTTCTCATCCTGTTTCCTCTTCTCCCCTTTTTCCTTCTCCTCTCCTGCTCCTCCTATTCCCCTCTCCGCCCCCCTCTTTTCTTCCTCTTCTTCATTGTTTCGTGTTCCTTCTCTTCCTCTTCTCTTTTCTCTCATTCTTCCTTTCTTCTTCACCATCTTCGTTTCCCTAAAGCACTATATCACTTGATTCTTCTTTTAAAAGTCTTTTGGTCCGACGCCAAGACGCACACACTGAAGGTCCAGACGTTGACGTACTTCTAAGCAATAAAAGCGAATGTGTACAATTGTTCAAGAATGATCTTAAGGTCGATCTCTTCTCTCCTCCCCCCCCCCTCCCTCTGTCTACCGGTTTATTTGTGTCTCCTTCCCTCTCCCTTTTTTTTTTTTTATCTGTCTGTTTGTATCTCTTACCCGCTATCTCACTTTTTCTCTATTCGTGTTCTTTTCCCTATCTCTCTTTATCCATTTCTTATCTCCTTCTCTCACCCTTTCTCCTCTTCCTGTCTATTCGCCCGTCTCTTAGTTTGTCTGTCTGCATTTCATTCCATCTGTCAGTTTGTCTTTATCTCTTCCTTTACCCTTCTCTGTCTTTTGTGTCTCTCTCCTCCCTTCCCCCTCTCTGTCTGTATGTCTCTCTCTTTCCTTCCCTCCCTCTATCTATTTGTGAGTGTCTCTCTCCTTCCCTCTCTCTGTCTCCCTCCATCCACACTCACCAGCACAAATATCCACGCTGCACTTCCCATCTCTGCGCACACTAAGGTCAAGTACCCGCTCTGCGCCTTTTATAGCCTCGCCTGCCCTCCTCCCCTCTTCGGACACGCCCACTTCCAGGTCATGGAGCCCCGCCCACGGCACCAAGGGTCACCTGGCTCCTCCCTCGTGCCCTCGAGCCCGGCTGGGTGGGCGGATGTCGAGCGCCAGAGGTCAGTCGACGTGAATATTCCTTGCTGAAGTCGACACGGAATCCGAACTTCTTCTCGGACTTGTCATTGTAGTTGCGGCCGACCTGAAGCTTCCTGTGTTGCAAGACTTCCGATCGAGACAGAAGGACTGTTTATCTGTTCCTGGTTTCGATGAAGCAGTTCCTCGCCTGTTCCCTATCAGAAGCATCTCATTGATTCTCTCTCTCTCTCTCTCTCTCTTTGTTTGTTTGTCTGTTTGTCTCTATTTCCCTCTCTCCGCTCTCTCTCCCTCCCTCCTTCAATCCCTCCCACTCTCTCCCCTTCTCCCTCCCTGCCTACCTAGCGACCTACCATTCCTATATCTTCCCTCCCTCCCTCCCATCCTTCCTCCCTCCCTCCTTCATTCCCTACCTACATCCTAGCTCCCATACTGCTTAACTCTCTCTTCCTCTCTCCTTCATTCCCTCCCATCCTCCCTCCCTCCTTCAATCCCTCCGCCTCCTAGCTCACATCTCCCCTGTCTCCTTCCCTCTCCCCCTACCATCCTAGCTCCCATCCTCCTTCCTTCCCTCCCTCAATCCCCTCCCCTCACCCCCCCTTCCTGTCTCCTTCCCTCCTCCCCTACCATCCTGCCTCACCCCCCCCCCCTGTCTCCTTCCCTCTCCCCCTACCATCCTAGCTCCCATCCTCCTTCCTTCCTCCCTCAATCCCTCCCCTCACCCCCCCTTCCCTGTCTCCTTCCCTCTCCCCCTACCATCCTAGCTCCCTCCTCCTTCCTTCCCTCCCTCAATCCCTCCCCTCACCCCCCCCTCCCTGTCTCCTTCCCTCTCCCCCTACCATCCTAGCTCCCATCCTCCTCCTTCCCTCCCTCAATCCTCCCCTCACCCCCCTTCCCGTCTCCTTCCTCTCCCCCTACCATCCTACCTCCCATCCTCCCTTCCTTCCCTCCCTCAATCCCTCCCTCACCCCCCCCTTCCCTGTCTCCTTCCCTCTCCCCCTACCATCCTACCTCCCATCCTCCTTCCTTCCCTCCCTCAATCCCTCCCCTCACCCCCCCTTCCCTGCCTACCATCCTAGCTCCCATCCTCCTTCCTTCCCTCCCTCAATCCCTCCCCTCCTTCCCTTCCTTCCTCTCCCCCTACCATCCTACTCCCATCCTCCTTCCTTCCCTCCCAATCCCTCCCCTCACCCCCCTTCCCTGTCTCCTTCCCTCCCTACCATACCTTCCTTCCTTCCCTCCCCAATCCCTCCCCTCACCCCCCTTCCCTGTCTCCTTCCCTCTCCCCCTACCATCCTACCTCCCATTCTCCTTCCTTCCCTCCCTCAATCCCCCCCCTCACCCCCCCCTGACCATCCTAGATCCTTCCTTCCCTCCCTCAATCCCTCCCTCACCCCCCCTCCCTGTCTCCTTCCCTCTCCCCCTACCATCCTACCCATCCTCTTCCTTCCCTCCCTCATCCCTCCCCTCACCCCCCCCTTCCTGCTCCTCCATCCTCCTTCCCCTCCCACCCCCCCCCCCCCGCTCGGCCCCGTGGCAGAGACGCAAGAAGTAGCCCCCCCCCCCGCGAAGGCTTCCGCACGGGTCATGAAGCCTATGCTGATTGCTTGCTCGGCCTCCTCGGGGGTTCTCGCCCGTTCATTCTATCAGAATCATTTTATTCATTCATTCAATTTCATTTCAATTATTTGTAGGAGTGCTGCGTCACCATCGGTTCACTATAACACTATTTTCGGACGCATTGGTTCTTTTGTCTCTGTCGGTTCCCCATGCCATGTTAAGGCCGTAGGAGTGGTGTGTCGCTGTCGGATTTCTCCATAATGTTTCTTCTTCGTTGGACGCCGGGATCTGTGTTGCTCTGGCGGGTCACCACCACGTTTCCGTCACTGTCGGATGACAGACGAACTGTGGCCAAGCAATAATAACACTTAAAGCATGCAGTGATTATACCAACAGGCAAATAACAAACACTTTTTTAAAAGCAGCGGCATTTTTTTGTGACCAAGCAGCGATTAATACATGAAGTAATGCAAAATTTCTCGGGATTGAGCTCGCTGTCAATATGCGTTTTAAAGCAGTGACAGAATCTGTGAAAAGACAGCAGTGACAACACCTTCGTGGCAAACACTTGCGTCGTCAAAGGGAATCCCTGAAGTGAACTGGGGAGCTGAAGCACTTGCTGAGGCTCTTGTCTCTCGCTTATAATCTATCTGTTTGAATCTCTCTCATACACACACACACACACACACACACACACACACACACACACACACACACACACACACACATATTATATATAATATATATATATATATATATATATATATATATATATATATATATATGCATGTATGCATGTATATGCATACACACACACACAGATATACATACACACGCACACGCACACACACACGCACACACACACACACACACACACACACACACACACACACACACACACACACACACACACATATATATATATATATATATATATATATACATATATATATATATATATATATATATATATATATATATATATATATATATATATATATATATGTGTGTGTGTGTGTGTGTGTGTGTGTGTGTGTGTGTGTGTGTGTGTGTGTGTGTGTGTGTGTGTGTGTGTATGTATATTATATATATATATATATATATATATATATATATATATATATATATATATATATATATATATATATATATATATATAGATAGATAGATAGATAGATAGATAGATAGATAGATAGATAGATAGATAGATAGAGATAGAGAGAGAGAGAGATATAGGTATACATATATGCCTGTCTGTCTGTCTATCTATTTATCTGTCTTTTTCTCTCTCTCTCTTATATTCTCTTTTCTCTTCCTTACTCTCTTATCTTCTCTTTTCTCTTCCTCTCTTTCTCTCTCTATCTATCTATCAACCTCTCTCTTATCTCTCTCTCTCTCTATGTCTGTATCTCTCTCTCTTCTCTCTCTCTCTCTCTCTCTCTCTCTCTCTCTCTCTCTACTCTCTCCTCCTCTTGTATGTCTCCCTCTCTCTCTTCTCCTCCTCCTCCTCTCTCATTATCTCTGTCCCCCCCCCCCCCCCCCCCTCTGTCTTTCGTTCCCCAGGCCGGAAGACACTCTGATATCTTGAGCAACGAGAAGTGTCAGCCACGCCTCTCACAAGTTAATCTTATCGAAAGGTTTTAACAATATACTTACGCACTCCGCGGATATTGCATTTCACCGTTGCAATTTATCGTGTCAGATTTGCGAAAGGGATTGCGACATGCAACGTAGCTTCGTCCGTCGTAGCGGTCGACGGGAAGGAGAGCCGTTGCGACGAAGGAGGCCAGAAAGTGATCGCACCCCTGGACACTGATCTAGTTTTGTCACATTGCTTCTTCATATTCTCTTTCTTCTTGTTCTTGTCTTTCTTGTTCGATTCTTTGGTTCTGGTCGTTCTTGCCCGTCATTCTTTTCGGTTCCCTTTTCCGTTCTCCTTCTCCTCTTCCCGTTCGTTCTTTTATCCCTTCCCTTAACCTTTGCCTTCACTGACCTCAAGACATGACCTTTCGCGATGGTCGCCGAGAAGAGCCCGAGAGACGCTGATGCAACTCGCGCGACGAGCCCCGAGAACTCCTAGTTCCTTTCCTCTCACCTTATCTTAACTTACTCCGCGCATTTCACCGTTGATCGTGTCTGCCCATGCAACGTAGTCGTCGTATGAGCCGTTGCCAGAAAGTGATCGCTCTGATCTACACAACTTCATAGAGAGGCCTTCACTGACCTCAAGACGACCTTTCGCTCGCTGATTCGGCGAGGCTGGCCGTCCGTCTCGGTTCGGCGGCGGAGGGCGGGGTGACCCTTCGTCTCTTTCATCTTTCATCTAATTCTCCTTCTCTCTCTCTCACTTTCTCTCTCTCTCTCTCTCTCTCTCTCTCTCTCTCTCTCTCTCTCTCTCTCTCTCTCTCTCTCTCTCTCTCTCTCTCTCTCTCTCTCTCTCTCTCTCTCTCTGTCTCTCTCTCTCTATATATATATATATATATATATATATATATATATATATATATATATATATATATATATATAATATAATATGTATATATAATACACATACATATATACATACATATCTATCTATCTATCTATCTATACATACATACAGACATACATACATATATATATATATATATATATATATATATATATATATATATATATATAGTATATATATATATTATATGTGTGGTGTGTGTGTGTGTGTGTGTGTGTGTGTGTGTGTGTGTGTGTGTGTGTGTGTGTGTGTGTGTTATAAGTTTAACACCTAAAGCCAAATCAGGTCGCGAATAAGAAGGAAAATAAGGAGATAATCAGATGAGCAAAGAAAATACGAGAAATGCAATGGTTCGGAGCGAGACAGATGTCGAATGCACTATAAACATCGCTTGTAAAGTTGATTAATCGCATTAATGACGTCATAATCGCTGCCTAATGGACGGCGAGAACTTTTCTGTGTTAAGTATCCATTGACTTTTTTTTTTTCACTGCAGTGATTTGCTGTTTTGTCTGTACATTGCTTTTTCTGTTTGCTATTTCTTTTTCTTCATCGTAGTCTCTCTCTCTCTCTCTCTCTCTCTCTCTCTCTCTCTGCTCTCTCTCTCTCTCTCGTCTCTCTCTTCTCTCTCTTCTCTCTCTCTTCTCGTCTCTCTCTCTCTCTCTCTTATTTCTCTCTCTCCTCTTATCCATCTCCTCTCGCTCTCTCTCTCTCTCTCTCGTCTCGTCTCTCTCTCTCTCTCTCTCTCTCTCTCTCTCTCTCTCGTTCTCTCTTTTCGTCTCGTCTCTCGTCTCTCGTCTCTTCTCTCTTCTCTCTCTTCTCTCTTCTCTCTCTCTCTCTCTCTCTCTCTCTCTCTCTCTCTCTCTCTCCTGTCTCTCTCTCTCTCTCTCTCTCTCTCTCTCTCGGTCTCTCTCTCCTCCCTTCTCTCTCTCTTCTCTCTCTCCTCTCTCCCTTTCTTCCTTCGCTCTCTCTCTCTCTCTCTTCTCTCTTCTCTCTCTCTGCTCTGCTCTCTCCTCTCTCTCCCTCTCCACCGTCTCTCTCTCTCTCTCTCCTGTATAGTATGAAGGGTGTGTTGTGTGTGTGTGTGTGGGTGTGTGGTGGGTGTGTGTGTGTGTGGGTGTGGTGTATATATATATATATATATTAGTATATATATAGTAGGTATATTAGTGAGTATATATATATAAGTATAGTGTAGGGGTATTTAGTGTATATCTAATAATTATATATAGTATATATAGGGTATATATATATATAGTACTATGAAGATGTATATATGTATAACATAGTAGTGTATATATATAGATATATATATATATTAGTATAGTGGAGATTATAGTATAGTACTATATAGTACCAGTATATATACAATATAGTAGGCATATATGCGATAATATGAGTATATTATATATATAATATATAGTATATATATATAGTAGATAATAATAGTATATATATAGCATACCATACAACACACACACGGGTGCACACACACAACACACGTCGAGCGAGCACACAAACACACAGGGCGACGACACATCACAGCAGCACACACACATATATATAATAATTAGATATAATATAGTATATACGTTTTTATATATAATATATTATATATATATATTAGATATTTATAAATATATATATATATATATATATATATATATATATATATGTGTGTGTGTGTGTGTGTGTTGTGTATGTGTGTGTGTGTGTGTGGGTGTGTGGTGTGGTGTGGTGTGGTGTAGTGGCGTCGTGTTGTGTGTTTTGTATATAGTATATATATATATATAATAATGAAATATAATATTTAGATATATTATATATATATATAATATATACTATAGATATAGTAGGGATATGGTATATATATATGATGTAATATATATAATATATATGTATATGTGTATATAATTACATATAGTTTATAGGTATGTAATACATATATTAGTATATATACAATATAGGGTATATTATATATATATATAGTATATAGTAGTATATAATATAATATATATATTAGTAATGTATATATATATTATATATATATTATATAGGTATCATATTATAGATATAGTATAGTGGATATTATATATAAGTATAGGTATGTATATATATAGTATGATAGGTGAGTATTATATAGTAAGATAGTATAGTAGGTATGTATATATATATATATATAATATATATATAGTAGTAATATATATAGGGTGTATAGCTATATATATAATATATGTATATATATATATATGTAGGAGTATAATATATATAGTTATGAGTTATGTATAGTATATATATAATATATAATATAGTAGTATATACGATATGTAGAGTGAGTGAGTGATATACTATATAGTATTATTATAGGTATAGAATATATATATAATGCTAATAAACGGGATTTAAGAAGTTATCGCGACCAGAGAACGAAAAGAGTTTAATTGAAGCGAATCCTTACGGCCGCCCTGAACCGCCACTCGGCGCACTTCGGGAGCGAATTCCGCTGCTTGTTTCTAAGTGAAGTTTCCGGCCCGTGCAGTCCACCGCCGAAGGATCTCTGTATGTATGCGAGCCGATGGCTTTTCTCATTATTAGCATCAAATTCCGTGAAGGCACGGAGAGAGGGGGTCGTTGTGCTGTTTGGTCAGTGAACGTCAGTTCCTTATCTGGCAATTTTGTTTTCCTGTCTTTGTATTGTGGGTGTTCATAGGTTCGTGTTCATTGTGGAAGGGGGAGGTGACTGTCTAATCTGTTCATTTACTACTTGTTGTTGTTTTTTGGGTTTTGATTTTTGTGCGCGCGCTCTATCTGGGTAAAGATTGAATTTGCCCACATGGGAGACCGCTCTCTCGTTTCTCTCTCTCTCCTCGGGTAAAGTCGCTCGGTCTAGGGGAGAGTCTCTCGGGTATCTCTCGTCTCTCTCTCTCGTCTGGAGTCTCATCATCTCGTCTCCTCTCTTTCTCTCTCCTCTCTCTCCATTCGGGAGCGCATGGACATATAGTGTCTCCTCATCGTCTCATCTCCTCTCTTTCATCTCTGCTCTCCGGTCTATCTAATCTATCTATCCGCCTTCTCCTCTCTGTGATGTCCCACCTCTCTCTCTCTCTTTCTATGCCCGTCCCGCCGCCTTCGCTCTCCCCTCTCTCTCTCGGTCTCTCTTCTTGATAGTCGTTGAATTGACTTGCTGTGTCTCTCTCCCGGATGGAATGGAAAGCGAAGAGATCGAGGGGCGGGCGAACCTGTTATCACCAAAAGTGTATAGAAAGATGAGACAAAAAATCTTCCGCGTTGATGACAAGGAAACTTTTACAAACTGAAAGTTGACTTAGCGAACGCGCCGCTCGGTAAAAAGGCTGTGATGGTGCATGACACTGCACGTTGCACATGAGTGTGCATATGATCACACCGCGCACGTGCATCCTTTTGGTGAGAACATAAGATCTGCAAACTCTTAGGTTGGAGTTTTTGTCCATGTTGGTGCAGGTGAATATTCTAAGGATATTTACACAATGTACACTTGTCAATGCAACTCACTCACTAAAAACAAGAAAACACATCTGAGAAAAATGGCAATTCTCTCTCTCTCTCTCTCGGGACTTCACGTCGTCTCTCACGCGTCATCGTCTCTCATCAGCATCTTAGTCGGGAGTTCTCCAGTTATCGTCGTCCCTCCTCTCAGTCATCTCTCTCGTCTCGCTCATCTCCGTCCTCTCTCTCTCTCTCTCTTTTACATTGCGCAGATAGGCAACAAGTGCACACATATATTTCGTACATAATCACACACTCACACACACAGGCGCACGCGCGCGCGCACGGGACGTTCTCTGCAAGCAGCCGAGCGAATCCGAGAGGGCGAGCCTGTCCAAAGGGCGACACTCTTCTCTCCTGAACTTTTGATTGCGGATCAAGTAGCATTTGCTGAAGACCACAGGCTATGGGGCGGCGCGCGTTCGGGTTCAGTTGGATGACTGGGTCAGATTTCTTTTCTTTTTTCCCTTATATAATGTACACACAGCTCACACACACACACACGCACACGCACACAGCACACACACACAACACACACACACACACACACACACACACAACACAACACACACACACACACACACACACACAGGTGCACACTACACACACACACAACACACACACATACACACCACCACACACACACACACATCACACACACACACAAACACACACACCACACCACACACACACCAACATATATATATATGATAATATTACTAATATATATATAGTATATATATATATATATATATATATATAGTATATGTATATATATATGTATGTATGTATGTATGTAATAACATGTGTGTGCTTATGCATTGATCTCTCAGCATCTTTCCGTCTCTCGCATTTCTGGATATATAAATTCAAATATTCTCAGGATTATTTGCAGATTAAGAAGAAAGGTTAGAAGAGGGAACGGCTTCGCGTGTGAAAGTCATTTTGGGGAAAAAAGTGAACCAGTTAAAAGCAATTTCGTGGGAAATGGACGCGGCTCTTGCGTTTTCACAAACTCTGTAACTTGATCAATTGCGATTTTGAGCTGTTTTTTTTTTTTTTTTTTTTTTTTTTTTTTTTTTTTTTTGCGAAATTCGTAAATTTTCAAGGCAGATATAAGATCATGAATGTATAGAAGAGTCATTCAAAAAGTTATTAAATCAGACAAAAAAAAAAAGAATATTATAGACACAAGAAATTAACAAAAAAAAAAAAAAAAAAAAAAAAAAATGTTACAACGCACGCGCACACACACAAACACACCCGCCATACAAAATATCTGCAGAACCAGATTATATAACGACACCATATAAGAGTAGGACAGGGCTAACAACTATATTATATTATACTATATATATATATATATATATATATATATATATATATATATATATATATATATATGTGTGTGTGTGTGTGTGTGTGTGTGTGTGTGTGTGTGTGTGTGTGTGTGGTGTGTGCAAATATATATAATAAAATATAATATATATATATATATATATATATAATATATATATATATAGGTATTATATATATATATATATATATCTATATTATATATATATATATATATATAATTTTTTTTTTTTTTTTTTTTTTTTTTTTTTTTTTTTTTTTTTGGATACATTATGTGTATGCGTGTGTGTGTGAGCAGCGAGGCGATCGCTGGCCAGAGGGGCGCCGCGGCGTCCCAGGGCCCGGAGGCCAGGCCGCGCGGCCACGGCGGCCCGAGGACTTCTCCGGGCGCAGACGAGCGAGAGGGTAAGCGCTCCTGCCTTGTTTGACATGCGCTGGTTCTTGAGTTTGTGTGCATATTCGTGTGTGTGTACGTGCGTCTATGTGTGTGTTCGCGTGTGAGTGCCTTGTTGACATGCGCTGGTTCTTGAGTTTGTGTGCATATTCGAGTGTGTGCGCGTGCGTCTATGTGTGTGTTCGCGTGTGAGTGGATGAATATTCAAGTGTATAGCGTATGTTTGCTGAAGTGTATTTTGATATCTACCTGTGGCTGTTGATGTAATGCCTATGTGTGGATGCCCAATGTGTTTTGCATGTGTCTGTGCTCAGATTTACATAGGTTCAAACCCCCATCCATCAAGTTCTGTGCCCCCCCCCCATCCCCTCCCCACCGAGAGCGGTAGCCACACCAGCTGCCACGAACCCCTCACCATACCCCCACCCACCCCACCCACTCTCTCCATACACAAGTCCTTCTCCATCCTGCCAGCCGCAGCATCCCTCTAGCCCCACCCACGGCCGGCCGCCCCCTCCCGGGACGCCCCTCCCAAATCCTCGAATAACGGGAATGAGTTTAATGGGCCCCTTCCCTCGCCTCCTGCCCCTTTCCTTCTCCCTCCCCATCGCCTCCCCTGCTGCCCTCTCCCTCCCCGGAACCGCCCTCTTCCTCTCCAACTCTTGCCCTCGCGCCGCACCCCAGCGTGTGCGGGCCCGCGGCTCTCCCCTCGCCTCGTTCTCACCCCCCTCCTCGCCTGCCTCGCCTCACGCCCACCCACCTCTCCCCGTGCTCCCTCTCCCTCCCCACCCCCTCGTCCCTCTCCCTGCTCCCTCTCCATCCCCTCGCCTCTCCCTCGTCCCTCCAACAATCCGCGCCCTCCTCCCTCTCCCTCTCCCTCCCCCTCTCCCTCTCCTCCCCCTTTACCCGCTCACTCCTCCTCTCCTGCCAGAAGACCCCGAGTCCCTGGCCTTCAATAAGTGTGTCACGGGAGGAAATGTCATAAAGCTGAGGCATGAGGGGAGGGGGCGGGCGTGGCGAGCGAGGTGGCACGGCGGGGGGAATTTTGGCGGGTGAGTAGGAGAGAGACGAGAGAGAGAAGAGAGAGAGGAGGAGAGAGAGAGAGAGAACGAGAGAGAGAGAGAGAGAGAGAGAGG
>NW_020869458.1:88682-93682 GCF_003789085.1 Penaeus vannamei
AGAGAGAGGAGGGGGGAGGGAGGGAGAGATAGAGAGACAGGGGGGAGGGAGGGAGAGAGAAAAAGAGAAAGAAAATAAGAAATCATAAAGAAATGTAAAAGATTTAAAAGAATATATGAACGCAAGCCAGCGTCTAACAATGCCAAGAAGAAGATAAAAAAGAGAGGTGAAAATAGACGATGATAGAGACATAAAAGACAGAATAATAATGATAATAAAAAGGAATTAAAAAGTGATGAAAGCAGAATTAGGAATAAAAATTAGACAAAGGTAGAGATATCAAAGCCAGTGTTTAGAAAATAGTGAAGAAGAAAAGGAAAATAAAAGGAGGAAGTGTAATAATGAAGTGAACGCCTTTGTTGCTAAATATTTTAATAAGAACGAGAGAATAAGAAAGAGGAGAGAGGAAACAGAGAAAAATTGAGTGGATGGGGAGGGTGGGGGAGAAAGAGAAAATGGAGGAAAGTGAGGAAAGAGGAAGTAGAATAAGGGAAGGGAGAGATGAGGGAGACGATGATAGCGGAGGATAAGGAGGAGGGAGAAGGAGAAAGTTAAGGAAAATGAGGAGAAAGGGGGAACAAGGGAAGAGAAGAAGAAAATGAGGAGAAAGGGAGAACAAGGGAAGAGAGGAAGAAAATGAGGAAAATAAGGAGAAAGGGAGAACAAATGAAGAGAAGAAGAAAATGAGGAAAGAGGAGGTAGAATAAGGGAAGGGAAGGAAGAGGGAGATGATGATGATAGAGGAAAACGAGAAGGGAGAATGAGGGAAAGGAAAGAAGGGAGAGAAGAAGAAAATGGAGGAAGATGAGGAGAAGGAAGGAGACAGAATCAGGCAAAGGAGAGAAGATGATGGAGGAAAATGGGAAAAAAGGAAATGAAAGTGATCATGAAGAAAAAGAAAAAGAAAGTGATGATGAAGGAAAAGAAAATGAGGATGATGGAGGAATATAAGAAAATGGGGGGAGGAAAAAAAGTGATGATGATGATAGAAAAGAAAAAGAAAGTGATGGTGATGAAGGAAAAGAAAAGAAAATGTCGATGGTGGAGGAATATGAGAGAAGGAAAAGAAAGTGATGATGGATGGTGGACGAAAACAAGGAAGTAGAATAAGAAAGGAAAGAAGAAGATAATGATAAAGGAGGAAAGAGAGAGATAGAAAAGGGAAAGAGAAAAGAGACGAAGAGAGGATAGAGGGAGAGGGGGGAGAGGAAGAGAAATAGGAAGGGGCAAATGGTCGAATAAGGAGCAGAGATGGTGGGGAAGAAGAGAGGAAGGGAGGAAGTGGTGGAGAAGGAGGAGAAAGAAGAAGAGAGAGAAGAAGGAATGTTGGAGAAGACATGGAGATGTTGAAGAAGAGGAAGAAATGTAAACGGAAATAATGGAGGAAGTGGAGATGGTGGAAGAAGAGAATTAGAAGAGGAAATAACGAGAATAATTAGAAAAAATAAACAGTAAAAAGAAAAAAAAAGGATAAAAAAAAACAAAGAAACAATACAAACCATAAAAACGAACAAAAAAATCTTTAAAAAATGCAATTACGTATCTTAAAAGTAACAGAAAAAAAAAGAAAAAAGAAACAGGTAAATATAAAATAAAAGAATTAAAAAACGACAAAGAAACGCCATAAATAAACACAACGAACAAAAATAAAGAAAAAATCATTACGTATTTTTCAAAGAAACATGAAAAAAATGAAAAAAAATAAAAGAATAATAAAACGAAAACATAAGAAGAAAAAACATTACGTATTGTTCCAAGAAACGGGAAAAAAGATGAAGAAAAGAATAACAAAAAAGGAATAAATAGAAAATGAAAAAGATGAAAGAACAAAAAAGGAAGAAAAAGAAAATTACAAAAAATGAAAGAATAACCAAAAAGAAAGAAAGAAAATTTTGAAAATGGAAGAGTAACAAAAAAAGGAATAAATAGAAAATGAAAAAATAACAAAAGAGGAAGAAATATAAAATAAAAAAAAATGAAAGAACAAAAAAGGAAGAAAAATAAAATAAAATGAAAGAACAAAAAAGGACGAAAAAGAACATTTAAAAAATGAAAGAATAACAAAAAAAGAATAAATAGAAATGAAAAAGAAATAAAGAATAGCAAAAAAGAAAGAAAGGAAATTACAAAAAATGAAAGAATAACAAAAAAAGGAAGAAAAAGAAAATGAAAAAAATGGAAGAATAACAAAAAAGGAAGAAAAAAATGAAAAGATTGAAACAATGAAAAAAGAAGAAAAAGAAAATTAAAAAATGAAAGAAAACAAAGGAAGAAAAGAAAATTACAAAAAAGTGAAAGAACAACAACAAAAAAGGAAGCAAAAGAAAATGAAAAGATTGAAAGAATAGCAAAAGAGAAAGAAAAGAAAAGAAAAAAATGAAAGAATAACAAAAAAGAAAGAAAAAGGAAATCACAAAAAATGAAAAAAATAGCAAAACAAAGAAAGAAAAGAAAAGAAAAATGAAAAAATAGATAAAAAGAAAAAAAGTAAAAAAATAAAAGGATAAAAAGCCCAGCCCAGACTGCCTCCCAACTCCACGAAGCAGGATATTACTCGAGAGAGCCACATCCTCCTTGGGTCGAAAATGGCACTTGCGACAGATGTGGTTAAGCTTCTTCTTCCTCCTCCTCTTCCTCTTTGCCTTCTCCCTCTTCCTCTTCTTTATCTTTCGTTTTCGTCTCTCCCTTGTCCTTTATTCTTCGCTTTTTATTTTGTCTCCTCTTCCTTTTCTTTATCTTTCATTTCCATCTCCCCTTTTCTCTTGTTCTTCAGGTCTTCACTTCCCCCTTCCTCCCCTCTCCTTCTTTTCCACTTCTTCCCTTCCCCTTCTTTTCTACTCTTTTTTTTTCCTCCTCCTCACCCTCCACCTTCACACCCTTTCTTCCTCCTCCCCTCTCCTTCCTTTTCCTTTTCTTTCCCCCTCCTGTCTCCTCCTCTCTCCTTCTCTCTCCTCCTCTCTTCTCCCCTCTCCTCCTCTCTCCTCCTCACCTGTCCTCTCTCCTCTTCACCCCTCCTCCCTCCTCCCTCTCCCCTTCCCCCTNTGTGTGTGGTGTGTGTGCGTGCGTGTGGTGTGTGTGGTGTGTGTGGTGTGTGTGTGTGTGTGTTGTGTGTGTGTTGTGCGTGTGTTTGTTTGGTAATATTAAAATGATAATAGCAATTACAAAAACAGCAAATAGTAACAATGACATGAACAATAACAATAATGATAATGAAATCAATACATGAATGTTTCCTACTCCTCACTTAACTCACAAAATAAAGCAAAACCCTTCCCTCGCCATTCCCGAAGCAACATCATGTTTCACGATTTTCCCTGTCAAGAAATGCCCTCTTCCGTCTGCCTAGTAACGAGAGGCAGCAGAGAAGGAACTCTAGGATCGTCATCGCACAAAAAACGTGATTAAGCATCTAATCAAACTCAGGGTGAAATGATCTCCCTCGCTATCACCTTACCATCAGCAGCCAGTGATTAAGCCCTACGTGCTTTTCTCTGGCCCACAGATTTCGTTGGAGGTACATTCCTAATTGTCATGATTTTCAATTAAGTTCTCCATGCATTCTAAACGGCGCGCATCACTATAGGAGGGTAAGTCCAATAGTAATTTTTCTGTAACATTTTGATTAGAATAGGGGTGTTTGGGTCCGTTGAAATGAAAGGAGAAACAAAAGGTAATGAAATTAATTGGAGTCAGTTCGTGGATAAGGAAATACAGATTAATGGGATTTGATATTATGATGCAGTACTCTCTAAACATCAACGTGAGACTGCATTTATTCTGATATGGAAAAACAAAATATTTAGGACAAAATACTGCTTCTGGCGTCGGGTATCTCGCGTGCGAAGAGACGGTAAAATAATCTTCCACGGATGCTAAGGCTTTCCCATCATATCTCACAAACCAAACTTTTTCTTCCTGTCACCCATACGCTCACACCGAAATACCACCCAAACCATAACCCACACCGCCCACAAACACCCGAAGGAAGAACAACAACCCTTCAACAGAACCAGAAACCCATTACCATTTTTTTTCGAGATTTCTAAACCATCATCATGTAACTGATAGTGTTGTTTACCCTTGGCCTCCGGTGGCTTGCATTCTAACTAGGCGCGCACATCAAAGTGGGCTGAAAAGGATGCGAAAGACCTACCCCAACGGAGAGTCAACACGGGTCGGGAATCGGCCTCTGCTGCTGTTTATTCATTATTTTTGAGAGCTGATGTCTTGTTTGTAATATGCCGGAAAGCTGTAAAATACATGAGTGTATATGTATCTACGTGTCCTACTATATGTCTTTCTATTTACCTATTTATATGTGTGTGTTTTTGGGTGTGAGAGCGAGTGTGAGTGTGTGTGTGTGTGTGTGTGTGTGTGTGTGTGTGTGTGTGTGTGTGTGTGTGTGTGTGTGTGTGTGTGTGTGTGTGTGTTTGTGTGTCTTAAGATTATTAAGGTTTGGATCCTGTTCAGAGATTTAGGTTAGAAATATCATCCATTCGGTGATAAATTGAATGTCCATCCTATTCTTGCAAATTGCACACACACACACACACACACACACACACACATACATACTTATATAATATATGTGTATATATTATACGAATATATCATACATACATACATATGTGTGTGTGTGTGTTGTGTGTGTGTATGTGTGTATATGTTATATATATATATATATATATATATATATATATATATATATATATATATATATATATATATATATTACTTTGGAACCTTTTGTTGAATGATTTAACCTTTTGGAAACAAAGGTCACTAAGGAACTTATGTCTTTTTTAGGCGAAAAGATCATTTATTCGGCTCAATTTCACCAGGGAGCCAATTATGAGTGTATAATCCCACCCAGAAATGAAACACAGTGATCGTGATGGTAATGGAGATGATTGCGGTAATAATAATAGTGATAATGATAATATTAGGAATAATTCGGGTAGCTTCGATAATACAACCAATAACAGCACAGCCTAATGAAT
>NW_020869458.1:101182-106182 GCF_003789085.1 Penaeus vannamei
TATATATATATATATATATATATATATATATATATATATATATATATATATATATATATATATATATATATGCGTGTGTGTGTGTGTGTGTGTGTGTCTGCGTCTGTGTATGTATATGTATACGCACACATACACACACTTATATATACACCTCATGCCCAGTAACACACTCTCTAAAAGCAAGCTGTTTTACCACGACGAACAAACTCGCACAGCCTCCCCTGTTCATGGCTACAGATCACATAATTGTCTTTCTGGTACGGTTGAAGTGTTACATATAATGGAGATATGCGTTTGTGCTGGACTTGCCATTATTAGTATTATATTATTTGTTATATTATCGTTATTAATATTATTTTTATAATTATTATTATTATTTATTTTATCAGTATTATTATTACTATATTATTTTATAATAATCATCATTATTATTATTATTATTTCTATTATTATATTATTACTATTATTATTATTATTGTTATTATTATTATCATCATCATCATTATCATTATCTGTTAATAATATTATTTTTTATTATTTATTATTTTTTTATTACTATTATTATTATTATTATTTATTATTACCATTATAAATAATTGTTATTATTATTGCTAACAATATCATTAATATTATTAATGTCATTATTACTATCATTATTATTTAAAGTCTTTCTGTTCTTAAAATCTGCAGTCTGGGATCTCTGCAAATCACCTTAACGTTTTCATTAAAATATCTATGCCCTGTATTTACTGCTAATTATGTTCTTTCAAGCAAATTCTTCATGTTACCAGAGTATTTTGTGCCGTATCAGATAACACTTTTGAGTTATTCTCTGCAAGAAGACAAGTCAGTTAGCATATTTGTCTCTATTAAAGGCAACTAGTTCTACCTTATCTTTGCATGGCTAAATTTCAGGCGTTTTAGCCGCTATCCACACGCAAAGCGAGGTCACTAATTATTTCGTTATCGTCTTTACTGCTTATTCCTCGAGTTATCCCCACCAGTGTGGAAAAATATTCGATTTCATGGTGTGTGTGTGTATGTATGTATGTATGTATTTATGTATGTATGTATGTATGTATATGTATGTATGTGTATGTGTGTGTGTATATATATATATATATATATATATATATATATATATATATATATATATATATATATATATATATATATATACATAATATGTGTGCATATTGTTTTACTGTTTAGCTACCCTAACTTAAAGCCTACTGAGCTATAAACAACCCCAACTCTGAATTATAAGCTCTAAATTGGACCTAACTTTCCCCTCGCAAAGGGAGAGACTTCTCTAATACGATGCCGTGTTCGCTCCGTTTTTAAGCCTATTTTACAGTAACTTTATTCGTTTTCAGCTTATAGACCTACGTGTAAATGTACTTATAAAGCCTGTATCAAAACTCCACATGTTTGTTGCTAAGTATTTATATTTGACAGTGTAATTGTTTTATTTTTCCTTTTCTTTCTTTGTGGTAATGCAACTGGAAGATAAAAAAGATGAAATATACAAAGCGTAATATGATAATTGTGTCTTTCTTCTATGCCTTGGACTGTTCCTTCGGAAGACAAAGACACTCCTTATGAAAGAGAAATGTTGTGTGAAATAGTAATTGGAATTGAACTTTTAAGCTTGCTGATGTTAGCTTAATAAAACCATATTCAGTTTGCCTTTGTTGATCTGTATTATATTAATAAGCAATTAACTTTACAATAGGTTTTCAACAAGGTATTATCACACAGGATGAAACACTTCAACGTACAGTATCAATTTACCTCCTTGTGCTCTACGATAATGGAGTGTCCATTTAATGTAAATTCATTTCACTTTTGATCTGAGAATATAGGGTATATCACAGGGACTGGAAATAGCTTAAACGTGTAAGCTGGACAGGGCTAATGTTATTGACGCCTGTGATAATGAGACCAATCCATTTCCCATACTGATATCAGGGCCGAGTGGACTGTACACGTGGACGTCGGGGAAGTACAAAAGGCTCAGGGACGCCACTGCCTCCTGTTTAATAGTTCATGATGCTATTACTATAAAAGCATCGACGTACGGAGAATACATAAAAGACTCTTGTTTGGAATAATATGGTTATTTCTTTTGAAATGCATGGTGTGCACAAAGAAAGAGCATTTTAAATAATAAAAAAGTACTTCGAAATTACTCACTGCTGGCTAGTTCTACGCTTAACAGAAGCAGCCCTTAATAATCAGCAATTGAGTGGTTATCTATACATATTATCTGGACTTCCTGTTTCCGACCATTCGTTATATAAATACATCATGCAATTGTTATTTCAGAGTGTCTGTACCCAACAACTGCGAGGATTTGAAACCTTTTAGGAAAGGCAGATAACTTCTTTAAACTAGAAGGAAATTGATCAGAAAGTTCGTTATGCTACAGATAGGGTCGAATAAAGGAAGGGAAAAGACACACAACACACACACACACACCACACACACACACACACACACACACACACACACACACACACACAACACACACAACACACACACACACATACTCATTTAAAAGCAAAACGCATTAGCTTTGACCTCTCTCAATTGCCCAAGTATCCAGCTGTAATATTATTGTGTAGGTATATGTGACCGTGGCATTTACTTTCTCTAATTCTTTGAGATATTTCAGTAGGTTCATCTAATTTTCCATCGGCATGTCAACAATTCCTTTGCTATTTTGAATCATCATTGTTCATATTAGTTGTATTTACTTTCAGGGAGTTCAGCAAAAAGCGTCTTGATTCTTAATTGTTTATGGATGTTGTTTATACTAGAATATTTGCACAGTATTATGTTATTTCTTTTAAGTTTGTGAAAGATCTACTAATTTTTTTTTCTCTCCTGCTAATCAATCTGTGCTGGAACTCATTCAATCGGATTATTCATTAGAAAACAGGTTCCCAACCTAGGGGAGCCATGGAGCAGTATGGAATTATGACTTTGAATTAAACTGGATTATGTCTTGCCTACAATACGTCCAGATGATTATCTCTCACACATCAGTAAACTGGAATCTTTCTCGGTAATTTTCTTGTCCTAGAGCTGTTGACACCATTACACTATACATAACTAGCAATTACTGAATCTGAAAAGATTTCAGACACTGTACAGGACTAGGGAGGTAATAAAGTATTAATCGGTGGCCTTAGAACAAACAAGATTGGGAACAATTGGTTTAGATTGTAAGCACAGTTTCAGACAATAATTCTCGCAAATATTTCTCGCTAGAATAGGATATTTTATCGGAAGCGAGACTGCGAAATGAGGGCTTGTATTAATTCCTTACTCGATATTTATTTATTATTATTTTTTTATTATTATTATTTTGTTTGTTTGTTTGTTTGTTTGTTTTTTGGACCAACTCTGTTACACATGACTAAGTCTGGAAGTACAGACACAAACACACATAAATACTTAGCGGGATAAAACTCATTGCTACCTGGACGGCTTGTTTTCTTCCACGTCTTTCAGCACCGGGCGACGTTGCAATCAGAGGGAGCATTTTTTGCTCCCTGTAGCAGATTAGAACTCGCGATCATGGATTCGAATCTGGCGCCCTAACCCACTCGGCCACGGTGACGAGGGTCAATAAAATAGATTCGGGGGAGGCAGTTATGCGACATATATTTTGGGCGCGCGTGCGATCGTGTGTGCGTGCACGTGCGTGAGTACGTGCGTATGTGTGTGTGTGTGTGTGTGCGCGCGCGCGTGCGTGCGTGTGTGTCTGTATGTTTGCCGTTTGGAATGTGTGTGCTCGTTTGTGTTGTTTGGAATGTGTGTGCTCGTTTGTGTATTGCGATAATGTGATGATAATAATAGTGATGATGAAAAGCACTAGCATGACAATGATAAAAGATATCAAATTAGATTTCCAGTCTGATTTTCAAATACGGAAAATAAATAATTGATATTACATCTTAATTTAAAGCATACTTTATTAGTTAAAAGTGGCAATTATTGCATCCGTAAAACCAGCTGATAAGTCATCTAACTATACAACTCGACTGTTGTATATTTGCAAATTAATCTTTCCAGAATAAGCTAAATTTAGCCTCTGCAACACTGCAGAATGAAGGCTTGTTTTGCCGTAAAAAAATAATTTTTTTTAACCTGTCAGTTTCACGTGCGTTAGTAGGACAGGCGCACAACCACATTTATAAATACATAACAGGGGAAAACTGCTTGCAATCTGGGCGGTTTGCACTCTTCCGCCCGGGCGATTTGCATGCCTTCAACTGCGGGCGAGGTTGCAGTCAGAGGGAGCATTTTTGATCCCTCTTGGAGATTCGAACTCTCGATCACGGATTCGAACCTGGCACCCTAACCCACTCGGCCACAGTGACGAGTGGTTAAGAGAAGTGTTTGGGAGAGGTCTTTATGTGACATATTTGTGTAAGTGTGTGTGTGTGTGTTTTTTTTTATGCTGATTGAGAGATTAGTCTGTAAAGATACGCACTCTGTAAGTATGCTTACATGCACATATGCTGGGTGTAGTGGCCATGAGTAATATTCTTTACATACTGAGATCATTACATACTGGTCGAGAACCATTGCATTTGTACAATTCTTTGTTTAGCAGTATGATAAAAATGATAAGACGACAATATCTGCCATATTATCATAATAAAGTAAAATGCCACTATACAGAATCTAAAGAAGTAGATAAATAAATAATGATAATTACAACAATAATAAATCGATTATTGAATAAATTAAAATGATATTATGATAATAAAACTATAAAGCGATGGAGACAGGTATGTAACCATATAGTTAGCTGAAACTAGCTACAGTGAGGTAGATAGGTATTCCGCTACACAGTACGTAGTATGTTGGTACATACTGGAGTGAAAGTAAGAGAAGAAAGTGTACCATGGTGGAGATCTATATTCTATAGCGAAAAAAATCATAAGGGTGAAGAATTAGTGCGAAGATTTGTTGCTGAAACAAAC
>NW_020869458.1:126182-128682 GCF_003789085.1 Penaeus vannamei
AGCATTTATGTATTCACAAGAATAGCTTTGTGACCTAAGGTGGATACGCTGGAAAACGCAGAGAATTATACGTCAACGCGGGTTGTTACGGTTATCGACGCCGCTAGGGCCTGCATGGAAGCAGTTGAAATCATAGTAATCGCAACGGAAGGAACATTGATCTTTTATTGTGTCAAATCTTTCAGATAGCCGCAAGATTTAGCATGTAGGTTTCAGAACATATCTTACACATTATTTCTTATAACTCGACAACATCCTGGACCCAATAACTGAGCATTCGCGCTAGTGTTGGTGAATCCACTAACCAGTTGGTGTGCTATGTGTGGTGATGATTCATGTAGTGTTGAGGGTGTGCTGTCGTGTTTGTTGACCATGCTTGTTAATTTACATAAAATTAAGACAATTTGTCACAGATTAAGAGTACCAGTTACAAAAAATAGAGAAATATAAGAATGAAAGATATATTAAATAAAACACAAGTAAAAGGAAAATGAGTATACTTCCATTGATCTTACTTTACCCGAGGTTAGCATTATTCTCGATATTTCCCACTATTGGAAAAATATTTTACATATTAGAAACATCACAACTGCTGATATCCGCGGATCCAGCTAGGACTTGAAAGACAACTTTCCCTTTATATTCCTCGGATTTCGAACTACGTAGATGCGCCAATCACCCAGGTAGAGACTATATTTTGGTTAAAGTCAGTGACTCTGATCTCTGAGCGAATATTACTAGCCATAGTAGAATTCAACGAGGCATTTCAAGGGCACGGAAAGGTTATACCTTGTAGCCTACCTCCGTTTCCAAGGATTTTATAATTTTTCTTTATATTATTAATTATTATGTAGCCTAACAAAGATTGACAACGTTAACGGAGGCAATTAATATCTACGGACAGAGGGCAAGAGCACACTTTAGCTCGAGAAACGTGTGTGGTGAATTGCAGCTACTGTGACAATTTCGTTCATGACTATTTTCTAATTCATTCATCTTTTTGGTTACATCAACCTGGAGAGTCATATATACTTACCAATTATATGATCATCAATGTATAATTATATATATACCTCTACATATAATTACAAAATAACTCAAATAATAATTATTTAGGTCATAGGTCCGTAGTAATATTAGCGAGAGCAATGGTACTATAAATGCTCATACATGTTATTTACCTATTTCAACAAAATAAGAGCTATTTTACCTAGACCCAGTATGTGAGTAAACAGGAATGATTAATATAAATTAGGTGATGATTAAACAAGGAGTAATTATTATACATAGTTAATATATAAATATAAAGCGTAGCTTCTACTTAGCTATAACTCACACATGATATTACCAATAAATGTGCTATAATATGTGTATCACACGATTATACGAGAGAGATATATATAATACATATATATCTACGCTATGAAATATAGCACTACGACCTCATTAGCTATGTACTATAATTCACGCCCCCATACATATACATATACATCGCATAGTTACCTATACTATATATACCTATATAAGTATATATACACCTATGTCATAAGTGTAAATATTGGATAATCGGGATTTTCTATCATCTTTACATTATCCGAAATTGTGCGATGTTGATGAATGTGCGTCATGCTGTGCGGCAGTGTATGCGTTGTGTCGTGTGCGTGCTGCGTGTTTGTCAAGTAGAGGACGTAGTTGTGTGTGTGCGTACGTGTAGTGGCTGTTTGTCGTGTGTTGTGGTGTGTGTGTGTGTGTGTGTTGTGTTGAATGTGTGTGTGTGTGTGTGTGTATCATTGCATAATTCATCTGCCCTTTTTTGAAGCCTACTGAGGTATCAATAAAGCACTTTCCGAATCTACAGCTCTAAATTGGACCTAACTTTCCTCTCCCCAAGCGAGAGGCGTCTCCAGTACTATTCCCTTATCGTCCCGTTTTTAAAGATATTTCCAAGTAACTTCAACCACATTCAGCCTATTGGTCTATAACTTTACATGTGATTGTAATCCTGAATTTAGATTTAACAATCCAGATAAAAATGATGACCTGCCCTATGTTATCAATACTCCAGTTACTACAGCTTGGAATCTTCTAATGGTAGACGAAGGTACTCTTTGCCAAAGAAAAAGTTAATTCGAAATATTGATATTCGTCTCCATTCAAAGAGGTATTCAACGAAGTATTATCTTCAACAAGTATCAATTTTCTCCCTTGTACCGTACGATAATTAAGTGTCCATCTAATGTATATTCATTTTACTTTTACTTTGAGACTGTAGGGTATGTTCTAGGGACTGGAAATAGCCAATACGTGTAAGCTGGACAATACCAAGGATATTGATGCCTGTGACAAGTACCATACATTTTCGTTACTGATATCCTTGGCGAGGGGACTATAGGGCACGTGGCAACCAACGCGTCTGAAGAGGTGGTAAAGGCTTAAACGACAGCTTATTCTATTTTTTATACGATTATTATGAGAGAATTTCAAGAAGAAGAACGTCATG
>NW_020869458.1:133682-138682 GCF_003789085.1 Penaeus vannamei
CATTGACGTAGAGTCAGCGAGTACATATTCAGGCTGATGAAAATTACCTTTCTGAAATATTCCGTTCTCATTAAGCGGCGTCCACTTGCGCTTGACCTTTGCTGCAGTACATTAAAAAGGGAATAAAGGATATATATTCATGGTATGTACCGCTGGATGCTCTCCCATTTCCACTTGACTGGCAGGGTTTGCCATGGCTTTCAAAAGAGCCCTTGTTTTTGATTACTAATTTATCTGCTGCGAGTTGCATATGTAGACGGACGGGAATAATTTCCGAACACCAGGTATTTCAGGTATTTGAAACCGACGCGCTCTGTATTTCAACACATGAAACACACACACATACACACACACACACACACACACACACACACACACACACACACACACACACAACACACACAACACACATATATATATATGCATATATTTATATGTATATATATATATATATATATATATATATATATATATATATGTGTGTGTGTGTGTGTGTGTGTGTGTGTGTGTGTGTGTGTGTGTGTGTTGTGTGTGTGTGTGTGTGTGTGTGTGTGTGTGTGTGTGTGTGTGTGTGTGTGTCTATATATACATGCATATACATTTATATATGATTATATATATATATATATATATATATATATATATATATATATATATATATATATATTTATGTATGTATATATCTATATATATTTATGTACGTATATATTATATATATATATATATATATATACATATATATGTACATATATATTTATAAATGATATATATATATATACATGCATAAATTTTCCTTTTAATTTAAATGGGATTTTAATCATTGGGTAGAAGTGCTACTGTAAGATATGTGTGTGTGTGTGTGTGTGTGTGCGTTTGCGATGATTAAAATCCCGTCTAAACTAAAAAGAAAACTATATAATCAACCCTGATGTGTGTGTATGTGTGTGTATATGTACATACATACGTGTGTGTGTGTGTGTGGATGTGTGCTTGTGTGTGTGTATGCGTTTGCGCGCGCACGCACACAAATACAAATCTTAGAGTACTACTTCTACCCGATGATTAAAATCCCGTCTAAACTAAAAAAGAAAACTATATAGTCAGCCCTGACATAAACACCGACACTTATTACGATATATACACACGTAATTAGAGAATCTACTTCATTTATCCCTGACAAATGAGAGCTTAATGAACAATAGACGTTATATTTCCCATGGGGCTGATTCCAAATGAGACACTGGGAGCAGTATACCCTCTCTCGACATATCTACAAGTACTAATGATGTACCATAATTATCAATTATCTTGCCCTATGTGCAGTGAGGACCCAGTGGTTAATTCAGTATATTATTGCTAATTATCTTTTTACGATTGCTAATTTTGATACAGTTATGATTTCACTACTGATGCTTTCTCTAATAGTTTGTGGTTGCTGCTATCGGTGGAAAAGACAGATCAGTACGTTACTGTATTATTATAGTTATTTTGATATTGTATATGATTCACTATATTCTTTAGTTTGTATCGAAATGATCATTATCTTGCACATATTAAAACAACAAAACACATATTGCATGTATACATATATAAATGTGTTTATAGTGGACATGAACGTGTATGTGTATGTATGTGTTTGTATATACGTACCCAAGCGACCTAAGTAATGCAGGATCCCCCCCCTTTTTTTTTTTTTCTTCTTTCCTTACTCTCTCTCACAAACACATACACACACACACACCACATATATATCTTTCTCTTGCCTCCTCTCTCTCTCTATCTCCTTCCTCTCACCCCATTCTTCCCCCTTCTTTATATATCTATCTCTCTCTCTCTCTCCCTCTCTCTGTCTCTCTCTCTCTCTCTCCTCCTTCCTCTTTTCTCTATCACTCCCACCCTCTATCCCATTCTCCTCCCCCTCTCTCTCTTTCCCTTCCTTTCTCTTCCCTTCCCCTCTCCTCTCTCCATCCTTCATTCTCTCTCAAACTGTCCGTCTCTCTCTCATTTAACATCAAATGGTATTAAATGCTGACCGAAAAATAAATAAAAATATATATAAATCGATAAATGAATATTCAGTTTTACATGCGGTACAGAGTAAATACCCATAAAATCGTTGAATAATCAGTGTTTTGATCACTTTTGCTCACTGGAACATGGTAAGCCTACTTATCATGTAAAAGTCAGACAAAATAAGTGCGTAGGATGTAGTCGTTGGTTGGCGATTTCATCATGCGAGTCCTCTCTTTTTCTTATAACTTGGCGCAGTGGTGGCCGCATTGCCACACTTATTCGTATTTATAGAATTTCGGACAGAACTTAAATATACACTTTAGACAGAGTAAGAGATAGCTGCAGATGCAGATGAAATAAGCAAATTGATAAACAAGTTTCATTTGTTGAAATGTGTAATAGTAGATGATCAACTTATTGTCTTGCATGCTCGAGAAATTATCATGCCATAACTAATATCTGGCAACTGGGTGAATTATACAGTATTTCAGTCCATTACTTATCATTAACAGATCATCAATATCTTAATTTAGCATTATGAGATGTTTGACACTCCGTTCTTTCCAAATGATAAGCCAAAGAACCAATTATCCAAATAGAATCGAGGAATATCCACATTGACGTAGAGTCAGCGAGTACATATTCAGGCTGATGAAAAATACCTTTCTGAAATATTCCGTTCTCATTAAGCGGCGTCCACTTGCGCTTGACCTTTGCTGCAGTACATTAAAAAGGGAATAAAGGATATATATTCATGGTATGTACCGCTGGATGCTCTCCCATTTCCACTTGACTGGCAGGGTTTGCCATGGCTTTCAAAAGAGCCCTTGTTTTTTATTACTAATTTATCTGCTGCGAGTTGCATATGTAGACGGACGGGAATAATTTCCGAACACCAGGTGTTTCAGGAATTTAAAACCGACGCGCTCTGTATTTCAACAACTGAAACACACACACACACACACACACACATATATATATATGTATATATATATTTATATATATATATATATATATATATATATATATATAATATATATATATATATATATATATATATATATATATATATATATATGTATATATATATATATATATATATATATATATATATATATATATATATATATACATATATATATGGCATACACACACCACACACACACACACACGTATATATATATATATATATATATATATATATATATATATATATATATATATATATATATATATAAGTGCGCGCGTACATATATATGTCAGGGCTGCTTATAAAGTTTTCCTTTTAATTTAAATAATCATTGGGTAGAAGTACTACTCTAAGGTGTGTGTGTGTGTGTGTGTGTATGTTTGTGTGTGTGTGCCTTTGCGATGATTAAAATCCCGTCTAAACTAAAAAGAAAACTATATAATCAACCCTGATGTGTATGTGTATATACATACATACGTGTGTGTGTGTGTGTGTATGTGTGCGTGTGTGTGTGTGGATGTGTGCGTTTGCGCACGCACACACACACAAATCTTAGAGTACTACTTCTACCCGATGATTAAAATCCCGTCTAAACTAAAAATGAAAACTATATACTCAGCCCTGACATAAACACCGACACTTATTACGATATATACACATATAATTAGAGAATCTACTTCATTTATCCCTGACAAATGAGAGCTTAATGAACAATAGACGTTATATTTCCCATGGGGCTGATTCCAAATTAGACACTGGGAGCAGTATACCCTCTCTCGACATATCTACAAGTACTAATGATGTACCATAATTATCAATTATCTTGCCTTATGTGCAGTGAGGACCCAGTGGTTAATTCAGTATATTATTGCTAATTATCTTTTTACGATTGCTAATTTTGATACAGTTATGATTTCACTGATGATGCTTTCTCTAATAGTTTGTGGTTGCTGCTATCGGTGGAAAAGACAGATCAGTACGTCACTGTATTATTATAGTTATTTTGATATTGTATATGATACTTTATACTCTTTAGTTTGTATCGAAATGATCATTAACTCTCACAGATTAAAACAACAAAACACATATTGCATGTATACATATATAAATGTGTTTATAGTGGACATGAATATGTATGTGTATGTATGTGTGTTTGTATATGCGTACCCAAGCGACCTAAGTAATGCAGGATCCCCCCCCTTTTTTTTTCCTTACTCTCTCTCTCTCTCTCTCTCTCTCTCTCTCTCTCTCTCTCTCTCTCTCTCTCTCTCTCTCTCTCTCTCTCTCACTCACTCACTCACAAACGCACACAAACACACACACACACACACATATAAATATATCTTTCTCTCGCCTCCTTCCTCTCTCTCTTTATCCCTCCTTCCCTCCCCCTTCTTCCCCTTCTCTCTCTGTATCTATCTATCTTCTCTCTCTCTCTCGCCTCCTTCCACTTTTTCTCTATCCCTCCCACCCTCTATCCCCCATTCTCCTCCCCCCCCTCTCTCTCTCTTTCCCTTTCCCTTTCTCTCTCCCTCTCTCCATCCTTCATTTTCTCTCAAACTGTCCGTCTCTCTCTCATTTAACATCAAATGGTATTAAATGCTGACCGAAAAAAAAATAAAAAAAAATATATAAATCGATAAATGAATATTCAGTTTTACATGCAGTACAGAGTAAATACCCATAAAATCGTTGAATAATCAGTGTTTTGATCACTTCTGCTCACTGGAACATGGTAAGCCTACTTATCATGTAAAAGTCAGACAAAATAAGTGCGTAGGATGTAGTTGTTGATTGGCGATTTCATCATGCGAGTCCTCTCTCTTTCTTATAACTTGGCGCAGTGGTGGCCGCATTGCCACACTTATTCGTATTTATGGATTTTCGGACAGAACTTAGATATACACTTTAGATAGAGTAAGAGATAGCTGCAGATGCAGATGAAATAAGCAAATTGATAAATGATGGATTGTATACAAGGGCTTAAATAATAGAGATGTGAAGCGCGCGCGCGTGC
>NW_020869458.1:158682-161182 GCF_003789085.1 Penaeus vannamei
ACTATTTTTACTTTATTTTTATCATCTTATTATCATTATTATAAGTATTATAATAAACATTATTACAGTCAACTTTATTTATCTTCTTCATATTATTGCTATTGCCATTATTATTATTAGTGTCATTGTTTTTATTATAATAATAATAATAATAATTATTATTATTATTATTATTATTATTATTATTACTATTATCATTATTATTGTTAATATTATTATTATTATTACTATTTTTTATTATTATTATATTACTTCATTATTATTATTATTATTATCGTTATGATGATTATTATTACACTCTTCCAGATCATTGTTGTTCTTCTTCATAGTATTGTTATTGTCACTATTTCGATTAATTCCGCGATACCGTTTGTTTGTTTATTCTTTGGTTAGCAAGGTAACTAAAAAAGTTATGAACATATTTTTTATATCAGCACTGCAATCCAGAAAATAGAAACACGGACGTCACAAGTGTGCTTGAGAAAGAGGTGATTTTAATGTAATTCTTCAATTGTGTTTATTTTTATTGCATCAGTGATCCTATTACCTTGGAGGAGGTATGCGCTCTCTGCACGTTTCTAGTTATTACAACCGCCAAGGAGGTTATGTTTTTTGGTAGCGTTGGTTAACTAGTTTGTTCGTTGATTCGCACGATAACTCAAAAAGTTATGAACAAATCATTTAGAAATTTTCGGTATAGATGCGGCTTAGCAAAATTAGATGGCACGAAATTTACACGGCTACATGGTAATTTTAATTTTAAATTTTAAATTTTTAATGTAATTCTTCAAGTGTGACTACTTTTATAGTATCATTGACTCTATTGCCTTGGTGGAGGTACACGCTCTCTGAGTGCCTCTAGTTGTTATCACTATTATCACTAATACCAATATCGTTATTATCATTTTTGTTATTATCATTACTATTATTATTATCATTGTGGGTTGGTATTACCTCTTGAGGGTAATCTAACACCGTAGATTTCGTGATATTTATTAAGCACAGAGCATAGAGCGAGTATATGATAGTACAATAGTACATATGTACGCCAAGAGGGCTAGACCCATTATGGCCCGTGTGGTAAAGCAACCAAAGAGTGTTGCTAAGCAACTAGAGTGAGATGCCAAGTAGTTGCAGCAGCTCAAGTAACATTTTATATACATACTTGATAGTTATTACAGCTCAATAATATGACCATCCT
Source organism: Penaeus vannamei (assembly GCF_003789085.1). Classification (NCBI taxonomy): domain Eukaryota; kingdom Metazoa; phylum Arthropoda; class Malacostraca; order Decapoda; family Penaeidae; genus Penaeus; species Penaeus vannamei. The sequence continues at coordinate 159,884 of NW_020869458.1, forward strand.
GCAATTATTATTATTATTATTATTATTATCATCATTGTTATTATTATCTATTTCATTATTTATTATTATTATTATTATATTATTATTATTACCATTATTATTATATTAATTAATATTATTATTATTATTATTATCATTATTATTATTACTATTATTATTATTTTCCATATTATCTATGTTATCATCATTTTTATCATCAATACCATCAGCAGTTTCATGATTATCATTATAATCATCGTTAACATGATTTTGATTATGATTATGATTATCGTGATAATTGTTTTCACTATTGCTATTTTCATCACTGTAATAATAAAAATGATATCAGTTATTTATTATCATTACTATTAGCTATATTATTACCATTATTGTTATCAGCATCATTATTATTATCATTATCATTATTATCATTATTACTATCATTATCATTATCATTATCATTATCATTATCATTATCATTATCATTATCATTATCATTATCATTATCATTATCATTATCATTATCATTATCATTATCATTATCATTATCATTAATTATTCATTATCATTATCATTATCATTATCATTATCATTATCATTATTATTATTATTATTATTATTATTATTATTACTATTACTATTACTATTATCATTATTACTTTATAATCATGGATTTTTATCAATGGTAATGCTAATGATATATAATGCATTTTCTATCTTATCATTACATTTCTCATATTATTACATTATCATTATTACAATTATCATTATTATGATTTGTTATGATTATAATTATTATTATTATTATTATTATTATTATTATTATTATTATTATTATCACTGTTATCAGTAACGTTATCATTATATTCGTTATCTCTATCACCATTGTTATTATCATTATCATCATTATTATCAATAGGGACCATTATCATTATCATTATTTTCATTTTTGTTTTAATTATTATTATCATTATCATTGTTTATATTGTCATCATTAACATCACAGTTATCATTATTATTATTGTTATTGTTATTAAGATCTTTATTATTGCTTCACCACTATTACTATTATTGATTTTGATCTGTTGTGAAAGGATAACACAGTTTTTAAGCTTCATGAAAGCATGCAGCGGTTGGTAAATAAGCTTTGGTGTAAACATAATGATTTTAGTAAATGATCTGTGGTGGAAGCATAATGATCATTTCCAAAACCCTGAGGTAAGTTTTCCTTATGTTAAAAAATATCACTAGTATGCCGTCTATATACGGTAGAAAAAAAAAGAAAAAAAATGCTACCCTAAAGAAAGCAATTGAGACATT
>NW_020869458.1:186182-193682 GCF_003789085.1 Penaeus vannamei
CGTAAAAGAGACCTCGGATTTCAAGGTTCTCTCGCTCTCTATCTATCTCACTCACTCTCAATCACTCTCTCGCTCTCTCTCTTCTCTCTCTCTTCTAGGCGCGAGAGCAGAGTCACTCTCTGCTCACTCTACTCTCTCTCACTCTTCACTCTCTCGCTCTCTCTCTCTCTCTCTCTCTCTCTACTCTCTCTCTCTCTCTCTCGCTCTCCTCTCTCTCTCCTCTCTCTCTCTCTCTCTCTCTCTCTCGGCTCTCTCTCTGCTCTCGCCACTCTCACTCTCTCTCACTCTCACTCACTCACTCTATTCTCTCTCTCTCTAACTCTCTTCTCTCACTCCTCTCTCTCTCTCTCTCTCTCCTCTCTCTCTCTCTCTCCTCACCTCCTATCTCTCTCTCTCTCTCTCTCTCCTCTCTCTCGCTCTCTCACTCCTCTTCTCTCTCTCTCTCTCTCTCTCTCTCTCTCTCCTCTCTCCCTCTCCTCGCTCTCTCTCTCTCTCTCTCTCTCTCTCTCTCTCTCTCCTCTCTCTCTTCTCTCACTCTCTCTCTCTCCTCTTCACCCTCCTCATCTTCTCTCTCTTCCTCTCCCTACTCTTCTCTCTCTCTCTCTCTCTCTCTCTTCTCTCTCTCTCTCTCTCTCTCCTCTCCCTCTCTCTCTCTTTCTCTCTCTCTCTCTCTCTCGGTTACACTCCTCATTCCCCTTCCCCCTCTCTCTCTCTTTCTCTCTCTCTCGGTTATTCTTTCATCTTCCTCCCAAAAGAACGGAAGAAAGGCAACAATAAGAGGATAATGAGGTTGAAAACAAAGGGAGACATTTTTGGATTCCTCATGCCTTCACGACGGGGGCGCAGTGACAGGTCGGAACGGGAGACAAAATGCCGCTGGGAAAACCTCGTCTGGAAAAGAGCATTGCATCATCTTTCTTTCCCTTTTGCTGTTCAGCTGCAAACATCATAGTAAAAATAAATATTCCCCGTTTTTGGATTTACGTATGTATCGATACGGTATATGTTTGTGTATGAGGGAATATTTACATGTGTGTGTGTGTGTGTGTGTGTGTGTGTGTGTGTGTGTGTGTGTGTGTGTGTGTGTGTGTGTGTGTGTGTGTGGTGTGTGTGTGTGTGTGTGTGTGTGTGTGTGTGTGTGTGTGCGTGTGTGTGTGTGTGTGTGTGTGTATGTACATGCACGCGTATATAAGAGTAGATCTATTTTAAAAGATAATCTATGTAAAAACGCATATATTGGCATGGCTCTTAAACAAACCGTACTATAATTAAATGCATTCACAGACAGAAATGAGGAATTTAATAACGTATGACATTAATTATGCTTATTGAACGTCCGGTGTTGTTTTCAATTCTCAAGTTGCTCGATTTCTACAACGTGTATATGATCCTTCAGATTATAAGCGTAATCAAAATATATTCGTTAAAAGTAGGCATCACTTATCATATAAGTAAGAATGGCTAACATCCGTGAAATCAGATCATTGCCGCTTCCATAACTCTTGCAACACTGTAAGGTATTTTAAACCGTATATTATGGTGTAAAATCATTCTATGCTTGTTTCTTTGCAAATTTACTTACATGTTATGTATGCATTTACACAAACACACACAAACACACACAAAACACACACAGAAAAATATAACCCCCCCCCCTATTATATATATATATATATATACATATATACATATATATATATACATGAATAAATAAATACACACACACACACGGGATTGGATTTAGAATGAGATATTGCATGAAAGGTCATTAATAAAGCACCTAATGATTTTTCATTTTTCGCTGAAGGACAAGCAAGTTGATTGGTAGATGCAATCCACGTGGTGATCTTTGTCACAACAATTCGCTTTTCTAGACATGACATTTGATATATATGTGTGTGTGTGTGTGTGTGTGTGTGTGTGTGTGTGTGTGTGTGTGTGTGTGTGTAATACATGTATATGTATATGTATATATGATGAGTCTCCTCACCTATTTAAGGTTTCTGCTCTGCCAGTATTCGCATTCGTATTATTTCGAGGTTTCTGAACACATACCTTTTCTCACGCATGCACCTTTCTGTGCGACGGGTCAGTTGAGGTATGGCTGTTGATGGGGGGGGGGGTCTCACACAATCACTCACAAAGTGCATTAGATTATATAAGCTGTCAACTTTATTGTTATTTCATATATACTACTTTCGATTCCGTATTTCATAATACTAATGAGGCGATGAGATGGAATCACGAGTAACAATCCAGGTGTTATACTCTGAAAACTGGTCTTTTTTAAACAAATTATTAATCAGTACACTCGTTTGCCTCTATATAACCACTGCAAAAGATCATGTTAACATTTGGTCCAGGCTTCCTGCATGAGGAAGACAGTCACCAGGCGTGAAGACGTGTTTAAAGGATTTGTGCTTATATGTACAAACACAAACACATTGACGTGTACATACAATTGAAAGGGAATATAGCCATCTTTAGAAATTATATTGAATCGTCTCAATATCATTTCTTATTGTGGTCGTATTCCTTTTTATGTGTAGATGTTTAGGTGACCCCGGATTCCCTTCCACTCTTCTCAATTGGTTGTTATTATGATTACGCTGTAATGCGGCACTTATCCTTGGTAAAATGGTTTCACGTTAACTTCTTAGCATTAACTGTCAGCCCCGTAATAAAGTCGTATACACATGGTAATAACGTGAAGCAACTTCATACAATAGAATCCGATATGATAACAATTTGCGAGTAAATGGTCGAGATCCTCAACCCGTCCACCGCTCCTTGCAGATCCTTTCATCCCACACCCCCGTCGTGCAGATAGGTGGGTGAAAGGGTAGAAGAAGGGCTTCAGAAACTCTGGATCGTTACAATAGAAATCAACATAAAAATCGCACCTTTTTTGCCTAAAGGAAAGTTAGGTCAATTGTTGCGAATATTACTGCATAGGTTGTTTATATCGCCACGCCTCTCCCAAAACGTGCTATTAGCTTAAACATGTCTGTGCAATATCGCTCGTTACTCAGGGAAAATTCGATAAAGCAAACAAATAGTTTTTATGCTCATTTTACTGTCTGTGAGATAATTGCGTATTCTCGGCGGCTCTTTTTCACTAACTGTGAGCTTGGCCTTCATATAAACAGGTATATTAGTCTCTTGCTTAGATTGATATTTTACAATTTTCCAATGCGGTGAACCATTCCAATTTCTCAGTACTTTATTTTCCTGGTGCTGATCCCTCGCTTGAAAACTATAAACATTTTCTAGTATTTCGTAATACTAGATATATGTTCTTATGAGACATATTAAATTATATAACTATTACGTATCAGAATTGGGCCCAGAATCAAATGAGTTATTTATCCAAATAGTAAATTGTACAAAATTCATATCACATTCAACAGTAAGGTTAATCCCTTTAGACATAAAGACCCTGGTAAATCAATTATTGCTGTTAATCAGGGCAAGCGAATATATATATATATATATATATATATATATATATATATATATATATATATATATATATATATATTATATTATATATATATATATATATATATATATATATATATATATAATATATTATATATATATGTGTGTGTGTGTGTGTGTGTGTGTGTGTGTGTGTGTGTTGTGTATGTGTATGTGTATGTGTATGTGTATGTGTATGTGTATGTGTGTGTGTGTGTGGTGTGTGTGTGTGTGTGTGTGTGTGTGTGTGTGTGTGTGTGTGTGCATGAAGAATAGGTTGCCAGTTACATCACACATTTTACACATTTACCACACCTATATATATGAAAGATGGAATAATGCCATACCGCACTGCTATCATGAACATATAACCTCTCGAAAGGGACTCCGTGTAACTTTTTCCTCTTCCCAACCTTAAGGGGGTCATGAAAGGGACTCATTTTGAAGACTTGGACAGCGAAAAGGCCGTGAGGGTACTGCGGAGGATCCCGGAAGAATGCTTCCGGAAGTGCATGCAAGCGTGGCAGAGAAGGATGAGAAATTGCATTAGACTCCAGGGGTTTTATTTTGAAGGGGAAAACTCACACACACACACACACACACACACACACACACACACACACACACACATATATATATATATAATTCATGCACACACACACACACACACGCACACACAGATACATACACACACACGCATCATATATATATATATATATATATATATATAGATATATATATATATATATATATATATATATATATATATATATATATATAATGTGTATGTATGTATGTATGTATGTATAAGTATATATAAAGATATACATACTTCTACGCACACAGTCATATACTGTGTATATATTGTGTTTGTGTTAGTTCTAGCACTACTTTCTCATACAACGTTTATTAAGTTCCAATTTTCTCACAATACAGAGACAGAGTAGCGTGTAAACATAGCACACTTTTTTACGCCTACAATGTTTCAATCCACAACGCATTTCGAAATGGTATTTTGTTTTGTTTTGTTTTCATTCTGGAAAAAGTGTATATTTGACTTTGGCTTTGAACATATCAATTATTAAAAGAAATAAAAATGTGAACTCATTCTGCGTGGGTTGGCTGTCGTGAAAACCTATTTTGTTTAATAGCAGTAATCTCTTTATGCTTAACCTTAGATATAAGTTTTATGTTATTAATCATTTACATATCCAGTGTCTCAGTTTTTATATGTATTATAATTCTATAATTGTAGTTTAAAATAATTCTGATCATCCTTATTAATAAACCTACTTGAACCTCTTTCTTTAATTCTTTTTGAACGTGTGTATGTAAACACAAAATACCTATTTGGATAGTTTTGTTTCTCATTATCGACAAAGTAGAGGCTTCATTTTCAAAGAAATGAAAGCAATATTGGTTGTCGACCGGACGAGATTGAAAGGCAATAAAATTTTGTAATTAAGCTGATTATTTGGTATTTTTTGATATTCCGTGTAATCCTGCCAGCCAGCATTTCTGAAATCCAAATTTGCGCTCGCTTCTCCTAATTAAGCTAAAACCACACTGCAATTACAGTATTTGCTATTTTATCTTTGATGTGTAAGTTAGCAGATACCTCTTGCATGAACTTTGTAGGAAGAATTAATATGGTTAGGAAGATTTTACAGACGCAGTAATGATAATGTTGAAAGTGAGAATGATGGATAGTAATGATTTTTATAATTCCAACAGTGATCATCATAGTAATGATGTTAATAGTGAGGATAATGATTGATGATGATGATGATGATGACATATGATAATCATTGATGATGGTGATGATTTATGATAGTGATTGACAATGATGGTGATGATGATTTATGATAATCATTGATGATGGTTATGTTTGTAATGATGGTAATGATAATGATTGTGATGATGGTGAAGATAATAATAGTGTTGAAGACAATGGTAATAAATTCGATGATAATGACAAATGATAATCATAGTCATAATGAAGAGAACTGTCAAAATAATAATAGGGATACAACAAGTAATAATAATTATAATGATAAAATTATCACGATAACGAATATTAATTATGAAAACTTCATAACGTATACAATAGTCATTATCTATATTACAAACGACATTACTATTGTATGATCAAAGCTTAGTTCCTGATTATGCTATCATACACATTAAATGTTCTGTTCTAACGACGTAAAAAATATATTCATAACTATATCGTGTTATTTCAGCTAATGTATGAAATGGCTCTTCATTATCTAATGGTCCATTCAAATGATTGTAAAATATATTGAGTAAGTGATTAACAAAGCTAAAACATTATCATCTGAATGTAAGCCAATCACATTTATCTATCTGTGAAATATAATAGCAGTATTAGTTATGAAAGTGCTATACTGCTCAAAGAGTTGAGGGAAAAAAGAGCTTTGTGTGAAAATATATGGAAATGAAGTCAATTTATAAAAATGTGGATATAATATCATGTGTTACATACTCTAAATATGATATGAATAATACACACAATGGAACACGCACGCACGCACGCACGCACACACACACACACACACACACACACACACACACACACACACACACACACTCACACACACACACACACACACACACACACACACACACACACACACACACACACACACACACACACACACACACACACACACGAGCATAGTGCATAATCATAGCATACTGCATAGTCATCCAATCTCGCTGACTATGCCCACGTGTGTACCCAGGCTCGCTGTCTCCCTGCACATAAACATAACCCAAGCCTGCCTCGGGCATCCATCGGGCCTATAAGAGGTCAGCAGAGGTTGACACAGCCTCACTCACTTACTACCCTCTCTACGAGAACGACCTCACACCCGCGGCTGCCCGTAGATCTCCCTCTCTGGCGGGTAGGCCTGGCTTACACTCCACACTGACCACTAATATATTGTTCTTCGTATCTCATTATTCTTATCATACGTTTTCAATCTATTTTTGTGTTATTAGTAAAGTGTGAAGCCACATCGGTGTATCACAACTGCCCGCCAGTATTCATTCAATGAACTATATAAGGTTAACACCTCTTATACACCACACAACCATGCGCACATGTAAAGATGAGTGTGTGTGTGACATGAACCTAAACCCGAGAGTTTTCTTATCTTTATAAACTCAATAATTCATACTCAGCAAGACAGACAGGCGTTGACTCCTCTCGCGCAGGATCAGGAAATTCGTTTCGACACGAAATGTCAAGATAGAGCTAGCCCATTGTTCACAGATTTTTATTAATTATTTGTAAGTGTGTGTGTGTGTGTGTGTGTGTGTTGTGTGTGTGTGTGTTGTGTGTGTGTGTGTGTGTGTGAGTGTGTGTGTGTGTGTGTGTGCGTGTGTGTGTGCGCCACACGCACATATACAAATATATATAATTATATATATATATATAATATATATATATATATATATATATATATATATATAATCAATCAGTCAATCAATCAAAGGGGCTAACGCCGACGGGGGCGCAAAGCCGCATCCACCCTTCGCTTCCAGCCACGAGGATCCCTCATGGCAAGACGCCAGGCAGGGACTCGGCTCATCTCGGCGATCACGGATTGTGCAGATAACAGTCCTGTCTAGTCTCACGTGCAACCGTTGTTGGACACATGGTCCCGCCAACAGTACCCCATGATCCGGCGCAAGGACCTATTATAAAAGGCTTCAAGACGAGCCTCCAAGGCACAGGATAATGTCCAGGTTTCACTACCATACAGCAAAACTGGTATTATCAGGGCATGAAAACCTGTAGCTTGGTCCTTCAGCACAGGTACCGACATCTTCAAATACTCTTTTTGAGAGAGTTCATGACCCCTGCTGCCAGCCCAATCCGTCTGCTGATTTCTTGGTCTGACAGCCTCAGAATTATGAACTACACTACCAAGGTATGTAAAGCTCTCAGTGACTTCAATGTCCTCGCCGCAGGCACGTACCGACAGAACAAGT
>NW_020869458.1:231182-233682 GCF_003789085.1 Penaeus vannamei
TGAACATGTGACATTAAGCCTTTGTACTCCCGGCGTACTTCCCATGTGAATATGTATAGAATTTCTTATAGGGAAAGCTGGAAGTTTCATGCTATTTATTTTTTTCTTTACTTTTTTTTGAGGGGGGGTAGAGAATCGGAGAATAGTAGAGAATAGTTTAGTGGACCAGCAATACATTATCAGAATACAAATAATAAAGGATATATAATGATATATGCATAAATGTATGCTATATATATATATATAGTATATATATATGTATATATTATATATATATATATATATTTAATATTTATTTATTTATATATTATATTTATTTACTTTAAACTGATATTAAAATTAATTTTAATTAAAACCATAAATAACTAAAATAAATGGAAAGTTCTAACGTCGGGGGGGAGGTTCTTAGGAAAATAGTTTATCTTTAAAAGCCATTAAATTAAAACAATAAATAAAAAAAATATCAATATGTAAGCTCTCATCTACGTTTTAAAGGAGATTTGACACTTTAAATACGAGTCGATGAAATCTCGCAAAAATAAAAGGACCTGCCTTATTCGGCCACTCGAAGATTCGAAGGATCCGAACGATTCGAAGCACGAAGAGGAAACTCGAAAACAATAAATACAGTAGGTTACTTATTAACATAATACATACATATTACTCTCTTGGAAGTAATATAAGCAAGGTGTAGTGCGTGTGTGGGCGGGAATCATCTCCAGCGTGTTTGAGCGCCGCCCGCTGGATGACCCAAGGTTCGGAGCAGGATTCGGGAACCAGGATCGAGGGTATCAAGGGGACAGGTAGGGTACTAGGGTGGAGGATAGGGGGTAGGTACGAAGTCGTAAGATTAAGAAAGAGAACGAAAAACGTAAGAAACGTAAGCTTAGACATATTAAAAGAAACGTAAGCTTAGAGAGAAATGAAAGAAATGAGTAAGAGATCGCCAAAGGAAAGGGAAAATTAATTGAAGAGAATAGATCATATACAGTAAATGAGGAATGAAGAAAGATGAACGAAATGGATGGGAGAGGAAGGAGCGAGAGAACGAAAACGAGAACAGAAAGGAGTAAGATAGCAAAACGAAGGAATTGAAAAAGAAGAAAAAGAGGAGATTAGCATAGAGAGGAAAGACTAGAAAGAAAAAGAGGAAAATGTTGAAAGATGACAGTGGACGAAAGAAACGAACGGGGAAGGAGTGAAAGAAAACAAGAGGAAGTAGGAAGTGGAGACGAAAGGGAGAAGAAGTAAACAGAGTACAATTTTCAGGAAATGGAAAATGAGGAATGGGGGAGAGAGAAGAGAGAGAGAGGGGGGGGGGGCAGGAGTAGAAAGGGGGATATGGAATAGAGGTTAAACGGGGGAAGGGGCTAGGGGAGACAAGGTAGAGGATAAGGGAGAGGGAAGGGGCACGGTACAGGGTAGAGGAGGGGGGGGGGGTCGGAGACTTCCAAACACACAACCACACACATGTGCATGTATATTCATTTATAAACATATCGTTAGGTAACAAAATATAAATTGCCTCTTTCTCTGTTTACATGCCTGAAGAGGCAGGCAACACACACACACACACACACACACACACACACACACACACACACAACACACACACACCACACACACACACACACACACACACACACACACACACACACATATATTTTCATTTATAACATATCGTTAGGCAACAAAATATACATTGACTTTCCATGTTTACCTCCTTGGACAAGAAAAAAATGATTATCCAATTCAATAAGTAAAATTTGTTCCTACATTCGTTGCTATGTAGCAAAGACTTATTATTCGATTATATCAAAGGAGCAAATAAATCGATGGGTTTATGAATGTTGGACGAGATAGACGCCAGGTGTATAGATGATGCACAATTCATAAAAATCCATTATTCTAAAGAAACCTTTTTTTTCTAATTAATTCATTTGATCACAATGACATATTCGAAAACAATGAAACGTTGCCACTACCCCACCCTTTATACCTATCTTATTTTTCTACAGTAGACTACTGTTCAAAATCGCAAATTCTCCACTAATAAACAGCATAGATCAGTGTTGACCAAACTAGGGTCCGCGTACCCCTAGGAGTACGCAACATAGATCATAGGGGTACTTGAACAAACAAGGAACACGCCTCACAGCTCACATTAAGTATTTTTCAGGCATTTTGTTATTAAATCTTTTTTATTCGTGTATTGAATTCGAAATTATTGACCAACACTCCTGCAATGCAGTCTTTTCATAATTAGTATATTATTTGCATTATCCTAATTAAAACAGTTTGTTTAGCCATGGTGGGTGGGGGTGGGGGGAGGGGTACGTAACAGTACAAGAAGGTAATAAAAGGCACAATAGGCGAAAATGTTTGAACAACACTGGCATATATGACTAGGTAATTCAGCTCGCGAGAAAGACTTGCTGCTGAGTAAATGATTCTTTTTATAATGGATATTATCAATTCGGAAAGAAACTGGAGAAAAATA
>NW_020869458.1:238682-241182 GCF_003789085.1 Penaeus vannamei
ATTTTTAACCAATACCTGTTTATTCTGTTAACAAATATTAAATAACATTTTGCAAATCACAATGTAAAACTCAACAATAAACATCACAAAGGCAACAAGAAAGTTCTCTTTTAATCTCAATTCTAAGCTTAATTTCCCATTAGCTACTAAAGAAAAGTCAGTTACTACAATGAGCATAAAGAAAAGAATAGGAAATGGGTTCGAGACGCTATTCCTCCTCCTCCCATTCTTTCCCTAATATTTTCTGCTATCCACTTGAATATTTTCTTCCCTTCTTTCTTAATTTCCTTTTCTTATACTTTAGTGTGTGTGTGTGTGTGTGTGTTTCGATTTGTTTTTCTCTACAAAAATTAATGAACATTTAGACATGTTGCATGAGTATAAGCTCCAGTGGCAATATCATCACTTTAGATGATATGGAAATAATAAAGCACTTGTCTGCACAATATATCTCTCAGGAAATATGCATAGGACTGTCTTTTATGGATGGAAATTGCTTACCTCAACAAGGTGGGATTTTAACTATTGTCTCTTGTAAAAAAAAGAAAAACTAGTCCCATCAACTTCATACATTCCGGGAATAAAAAAGAAGAATGGCAGATCAGTCTTATCCACACACATCTAAATGCCCACAGAAGTTGCATTGAAAAATATGTTAGTTTATTCTAAGAAGTGAGGTGAAATTTAGCTCATTGTCAGTATTCCTTTTGTTAAGTTCGTGGAATTTACCCCCAACCTTTTGTAGGATAAGATCTATCTTATGTCTTTCAATCTATCTATCTTTCTATCCATCTTTCTACCTACTTATCTATCTAATCTACTTACCAGTCTACATATCTATATAAATACATACATATTTATTTGTCTATCTTCCTACCTACCTGTCTATCTATTTATCTGTCTATCTATCAGTCTATCTATCTATCTATCTTTCTATATTTCTCTCTTTGTTTCTACCTACCTACCTACCTACCAATCTAATTTATCTACCTAAATGTTTATCAAAGTACCTATCTATATCGACCTTGTGCATCTACTCGAGACCGCACGATGTAAAAAAAAAAAAAAAAAAGTAAATAAATAAAAAATACATAGAATCCGGACAATAATTTAAACACAAAAATGTTTCAGAAAACCCAATATTTTTATGGTAATTTCATTGTTTGTCTTACCAAGAAATGTATACCTGGAGGGCGTAATAAATGCTTTATAAATGAAAAAAGAACAAAAAATACATGTAAGCATGTAGAATTCGGACAATAACTTAAACACAAACATACAAATGTTTCAGAAAACCCAATCTTTTTATGGTAATTCCATCGAGTTTGTCTTACCAAGAAATGCATACCTGGAGGGCGTAATAAATGTTTTATTAATGTTCAGGTCTTGCATTTATGGCCATTTCGAAGGCACAGAGTTCCCCGAAGAAATAATATTCGGCTTTATCTGTTCTGTCTTCTAGTTCGTATCAATAAATTTAAACATGTTGTGGGACACCTTAAAAAAAAAAAAAAAAAAAAAAAAACGTACAAAGCAATTTAATTACTCAAAATCAAAAATAGTGCTTGCTCTTGTCCGTCAGTCAGTTGGTTTCTTGTTTCGATGATCATAGACATGTAAATCTGTCTTTAATTTTTTGTATTTTTCGTGTGTGTGTGTGTGTGGTGTGTGTGTTGTGTGTGTGTGTGTGTGGTGTGTGTGTGTGTGTGTGTGTGGTGTGTGTGTGTGTGTGTGTGCGTGTGTGTGTGTGTGTATGTGTGTGTGTATGTGTGTGTGTGTGTGTGTGTGTGTGTGTGTGTGTGTGTGTGTGTGTGTGTGTGTATGTGTGTGTGTGTGTGTGTGTGTGTGTGAACCGATAAAACACATTTTCCACGGTTTTAATATTAATATCTTGTATTATAAGCATCTACTTAGCAGATCTCAGCTTCCACATAACGTAAAGGGAGATCAGGATAAACTTTAAATATTGAAATGTGAATATTAACATGAGCAGAAATGGATGGATGACTGACATGCATGTAAAGTGTAATATATCTTGTCCTGAATACTGACAGCGATTCAGATTTCAAAATGCAGGCTTCGGCATTTTCCTTTTGGCCGCCTTATGCACAGCTGGGTTTCCCTTGGCGCTTCAAGGAAGTTTCTCGTGAAAGCATCTTTCCGGAGTTCTGGAAGACGAACAAAAAAATAATAAAATAATAGTGTTAAATGAATAATAATAATAAAAGAACGCTTATTTCGAAAAGCACAGCCCCCCCCCAAAAAAAAAAAAAAAATCAAGTATATTTTGACAGCATAGTAGCCTCCTTTATGTAGTTATGTTTATTCAAAACACTTAACACTTTGATACATCACTGCCTTCCTCACACACATTATTGGAATGTGTTGTATTTCGGTTTGTATTAATGTGTATGTCTCTACTTTGATACAATGCGATACTTTCCGTCCAGCCAATCAGAGCCCGATCTTCTGTCAGATTTATTTCACATAGTCACAGAAA
>NW_020869458.1:248682-251182 GCF_003789085.1 Penaeus vannamei
CTCTCTCTCTCTCTCTCTCTCTCTCTCTCTCTCTCTCTCTCTCTTCTCTCTCTCCTCCTCCTCCTCCCGTCTCTCTCTCCTCTCCTCTCCTCTCCTCTCTTCTCATCTCCTCTTCTCTCCTCTCCACTCTCATTCTCTCTCTTCCCCTCTCGGAGTAATCCTTTCGAAAGAACCTCGACAAAAGAGTACGACGAGCAGTATCAACAGAGCATCGGATCCTCTAATAGAGACCAACTATCGGACAGAAATAAGTTGGACCGCAGTGACTGCAAGCCAGGAAACTCGAAGGAGGGAGTGTATTTTTTCTTTCTGTTTTTTCTCCCTTTCTCTTGCTTTTTTTTTATCCAAATAGCCGTGTGGTCTGATAAACAGGGCTATTCGAATATGAAATACAGGATCTATACTCATCCAGACCATAATGATGGAGGATAATGATGAATAGAACGAAAGTAAGAATTCAAATACTGATTGACTATTCGATGAAATCAATAGCAGATGAAGTGCTTATAGTAATGGAGAAATATAAAAATAAGACATTTCTAGAAATAGGTTTCATTTCTAAGTATCACGTGAATAAGCTGATGTTAATTTAGTGAGGGGCACAGGTAAAGAAAATAGATGATTATATTATATATATATATATATATATATATATATATATATATATATTATATATATATTGTATATTTATATGGTATATATATATATATTTATATATATAAATATATATATATGTATATATATATATATATATATATATATATATATATATATATATATATATATATATATATATATATTACACACGCGAGGTGTATCAGAAAATTTCCAGGTCTGATGTCACTAGGGGATCGTCCACTGTGAGTTCCTTCCACAGGGCCAGACGATCAGCCAACATGTCTACAAGGAGATACTGCTGCTTTAACTTTCGTTCAGTGCGTGAGAAGAGGCGAGAGTTGTGGCAGGACACCTCGTGGCTGCTTCACCATGACACCGCGTCTGCTTACAATTCCCTGAGCATCCGAGAATTCCTGGCCGAGAAGAGCATCACCGCACTGGAACCTCCCTACTTCCCCGACCTGGCTCCGCGTCAAAAGGGTCATCAAGGGGACCCGTTTTGAAGACGTGGACATTAAAAAGGCCGTGACGACGGAACTACGGAGGATCCCGGAAGAAACCTTCCAGGAGTGCATGTAAGTGTGGCAGAGAAGGATAAGAAAGTGTGCGCGGCGCGTATATATATATATATATATATATATATATATATATATATATATATATATATATATATATATATATATATATATATATTTAAACATATATCATTGTATGAACTTGATGACGACAGTCAGCGTCCGATGAGTCAGCCTCCATCCTCAAGGCCCGTCTCACAGGCCAGACGCCGTTTAATCAGCGAAGGATGCGTCCTGGGAAGTCGAATTTACGCAAAGGAATATCAGAATCCAGGACAATATTCTCTCGAAGGCAACAAATTGAGACGTTTCCCGCTGCAAGACGAGCCGCCACACACGCCAGTTTCAATTATGGGACGCTGTTCATCACTCGGCCCTTGTTGGTACCAGGAAACGGCAGGGAAGGGTTGTACACTAGTCCTATGAACAGCTTACACACACCATGAGGAAATCCTGCTGCTTTCTCCCTCGCCCGCACTACATATATTTGCTCATTCCCTCACCCCCCCCCCTCGTCTTCCATATTGTTTATGATTTTCCTGGGATTATGTGATTTTTTTCTTTCTTTCTTTCTTTTTTAAGGGACTTCGAAGAATGGCGTGACTGCTGCTTGTTGCTGATTAAATGGAAATAAACGTTTCAAATGTTGTCCAGCTGAAAATACCGGTAATTTTCGTTGCCAAGAGATATTTAACAAGCTCATCCGCGTCATTTTTTCTGCGGGTTAGTGGACTTAGCGAGACAAAGAAATGCCGGTGATTCTGTACATAGTTACTTTCGGACGTGAGAGTTGTATGTTTTTATTTTTTTTTATTTATTTATTTTTATTTTTTTTTTTTTACCTAACTCTGTGGCTGTTGTTTTCAATAATCTGCTTATTATTATATCCTTTTTTCTTTTTTTTTTTCTTTTTTATCGAAAAGGAAAGCGTATTTTAAATCCTTTTTTTATTGTACATCAATTAAATAAATTAAAACTAGCATTGATATACCTTAGCAGTGATACTATCGCAGCATTCGGTCTGATTTTTTCCCCTTTAATATGAGTTACAAAAATATATATACATATGTCAGATAGATGGAAAGATGGATAGAGGAATAGATGGATAGGTAGATAGATAGAGATATCTGGAAATCATAAGAAGAAATGTTTACTAAACGATTATAAAGTTCACCTAAGTATCGATGGTCACTAGAGTAAACGAATGAACCTCGAGAGATTTGTGTATCATCTAATATTATTTATTATTATTAACATTCGTTCCGCGTGTAAGATATATGTTTTTTTTTTTTTTTTTACGTAAATGA
>NW_020869458.1:258682-266182 GCF_003789085.1 Penaeus vannamei
AAAAGAATAAAGCGAAAGTAAGGCTTAAGAACAAGAAATTATGTTTATACTCCTGAGACGAAGAAGAAGACAATAGCTAATCTTCTATGTCAACTTTCCTCCATCGAATAAGTAGATGATGAGATTTACATACATGCATATTCATTAGCTACACGAGTATAAGCAGGCGTTAAGTACCTGAGTAAATCACACTGCCTCTAGATTAAGGATTTGCATTAGTTTCCCCCAGTTAAGGAGATAAGCCAATGTTTATGAAGGATTAATCATTAAATGCCAGCTTATATAGGATTGAATACCATTTATTGAAATCCTTAATAGTAAGAATTAAGGAAATGAAATTATGATCACTTGTAGAAATGTTTTTATGAGTATTTTTGACAATTAAATTAAGATTACTTGTAGAAATGTTTTTATGAGTATTTTTTGATAATTGAATTAAGATTACTTGTAGAAAAGCTTTTTTCTGAGTATTTTTTGATATATCTCCGAAGCTCCTCAGTATTGTATGATACTACATGATATGAGCGTAAGAAATTTCATAAAACAGTGTATTTTGTGCCGTTCAATTCAATCTATAAAATGGCTTGATTTCTGATTTGACCTAACATTATTCGATTCATACGGGACTTATGTTATATATATGTTTGTTTGTGTGTGTATAGATAGATAGCTAGATATAGATATAGAAAATACATTCACGTATATCTATCTATCTATCTATCTATCTATCTATCTATATATCTATCTATCTATCTATACTATCTATATCTATCTATCTCTATCTATCTATCTATCTATCTATCTATCTATCTATCTATCTATATCTATCTATCTATCTATCTATTATCTATATATATATATTATGTATATATATACATATATATAAAAGCAAACAGTTCATTTATAAAGAAAATTGCCTTTACTGCCATTATTGTTGTAAATAATTGTAAGAGGTCCTTCAATAATTTGATTACTTATTGGGATTATATCATACCATCATCATCATCTCATCATAATCATCTTCATCATCATCATCATCTTAATCATCATCATTATCGTCATCATCATTGTCGTCATCATCATCATTATCACACTACTACACTACTATAGGTAGCATTAGTATCATTATTAAAACGTTTCTTTATATAGCATTAATAACCATCATCTTCACTATCATCTTCACTATCATCATCATCATCTTCATCATCAGCATCTTCATTATCATCATCATCTTCATCATCATCATCACCATCATCATCACACTACTACACAACTAAAGGTAACATTACTGTCATTATTAGAGCGTTTCTTTATATAACATTAATAACAAGAAATAAGGAGAACAGTCCCTATGGGAAGACGGACAAATACACCCGTATAATTAAAGAAAAAGGTCTCATTGCTACATGAAAGGACAGACCAGTGTGTTGTAAACCTTTTATTTCTCCGTTCATCTATATGTCTGTTTGTTTGTCTTTCTCGTTATTTTCTTTCTCTCTCTATCTCTCTCTTCTGTCTTCTCTGTCTGTCTGTCTGTCTGTCTGTCTGTCTGTCTGTCTGTCTGTCTGTCTGTCTGTCTCTCTCTCTCTCTCTCTCTCTCTCTCTCTTTCTCTCTCTTTCTCTTCTCTCTCTCTCTCTCTCTCTCTCTCTCTCTCTCTCTCTCTCTCTCTCTCTCTCTCTCTCTCTCTCTCTCTCTCTCTCTCTCTCTCTTCTCTATCTATCTCTCTGTGTGTGTGTGTGTGTGTGTGTGTGTGTGTGTGTGTGTGTGTGTGTGTGTGTGTGTGTGTGTGTGTGTGTGTGTGTGTGTGTCACTATACGAGGTCGAACAACGTGGCGGTGTAAAGAGTACAACTTGCACAGCAATGCCTTGCACACCTGCGCTTGGCGATTTGCGTGAATAATATCCCTGGGCAGCTGGATATCGGAGTTCTGTGCGAGCAAAAGAAACTGTTTGCGCGTTTGGAGCTTGCAGGTCGGCTGGAGTGGTTCGATATTAACCAACCCGCTGCGATTTTGCCGAATTTGATCAATAAAAACAAATTGTCAATAATCGAAATATCCGTGAAGGTAAATAGATAGATACATGATGAATAGAAAATTAACACCAAACAGATGAATCTCTATTCTTACCATATCGTCTTTCTCTTTCTTATATAATCACATCTTTTCCCCCTAACATACGAATTTTTTATACTGTATCTAATGTGCATATGTATCTGGAAAGACTATAAATCAGATGAGATGTCCAGATAACCTATCAACTTAGGCAAACCGAGCAAGCAAAGCAATGACCTTATCTGACTCCCTGCGGTCAATGTGACGTCCTGAAAACGACCCCGAATACTTTAGCAACATGGAGTCTTTGTAAGACCACAAGGGCAGGAGAATGAATCAATGGAAAGTGCAATATCAAAGGCGTGATAGCTTTTGAGATCACTCACTGTCATAGAAGAGAGGGATATGGCGGCATTCCTTCGTGGATTTTTGTGATGAAAGAAGAAATAAACAGGATAGATTTATTGAAACTACGTCCGTCCTGTTGCCTCTTCTGTATATTCTAATTATGGTATATCGAGTGTTCACAAGAACACCGAAACGGACCGAAATGGAGGCAAAACGGGCCGAAATGGAGCTTGTAGGATCTTGTTTCTATCATTTAATGCAAGTCCAAATAATGAAAATTGAATTAGTATCTGACCTGGAAATCGATGATATATGGAGCACAATTCTTAGTCTCCGGTTTCGATTTGTGTTCGGGCGCGGCCATATTGCATACAAGATTGGCTGGACTTTAATAGTTATATAAAGTACAATTCCTGAATCAAAAGATAAAAACGATATCCTACAATCTCCGTTTCGGTTTCGGTTTTGCCTTCGTTTCGGTCCGTTTCGGTGTCCTTACGTACCCGCGCTGGTTCATAAGAACACCGAAACGGACCGAATCGGAGACAAAATAGCCGAAACGGAGCTTGCAGATTATTTTTATCTTTTAATGCAAGAAGTGTACTTTCTATAACCATTAAGCTTGTATCCATTAGCCACGCCAGTACACAAACAGAAAATTGTGCTCCATAAATCATCAATTTACAGGCTAGATACCAACTCAATTTTCATTATATGGACTTAAATAGTTCTTAAAGTACAATTCTTGCATCTGAATATAAAGATAATATCCTACGAGCTCTGTTTCGACTCGTTTTGTCTCCGATTTGGTCCGATTCTGTCAGTTTCGGTGTCATTACGCACCTGTATACAAGTCACTGGATCCATGTAAAGGAAATTTTTAATTAACCGACATTCACGCCAACAAATTTAGTTTTACTCACATCGTGGAACAAAATTTGTACTTCGTGATGGTTTGAAAACTATTTTTCAGAGAATGAATGACTCGGAAGCTAATTGTATGGTATTTATTATGCACCATTACCGTCTTTTTTTGTCTCTCTTTACCGTATTCATGTATATATAAAGCTCTCGCTTGTTATGGAATGTTTAGTTAACCTTATTTGGTAAACATTAGGCAGATGTTAGGTATAAATTGTCACATAAGTTTAGCTGGCTGTCTCTGTATCTTTCCTGTAGCTAACGTTCTCCTGTTGTATCTGAAGTTTTGTACATAATGCCAGAGTATTAAAGCTTTTTTTGGGTGGATTACATTTCATCTAACAGGAACTGAGTTTTCATTATTTTATGCGTAATTATGATTACCTCGAGCGAACAAAGGAATCTTCTAAATCTAAAGTTGAGTTACATCACCCAAAGCTCCGTGTGTGTGTGTTTGCTTCTCTCTCTCTCTCTCTCTCTCTCTCTCTCTCTCTCTCTCTCTCTCTCTCTCTCTCTCTCTCTCTCTCTCTCTCTCTCTCTCTCTCTCTCTCTCTCGCCCAATTCCTCTCTCTCGCCCAATTCCTCTCTCTCTCCTCCCCTTCCTCTCTCTCTCTCCTTCCTCTCTCTCTCTCTTTCTCTCTCTCTCCTCTCTCTCTCTCTCTCTCTCTCTCTCTCTCTCTCTCTCTCTCTCTCTCTCTCTCTCTCTCTCTCTCTCTCTCTCTCTCTCTCTCTCACCAATATTAGTTTTATTCTGTGAAGACATCAAAAGCTGAAATAAAACTTCTGTAATCTATTATCAGAATTTAGCATAATGCCTACAATTCGTTACCTGATACAGTGAGTTAGGCGAGGGCAGGAAATAAGGAAAAATTCTCCTGGGCGCCGCAGCCATGGGTCAAGGTTAAAGGTCAAGGTGTCAGGGTGAATGGGACAGGAGAGGCCAAAGGTCATCACAGGCCCTCAGTCTGTAACTACAGAAAATGAAACATGAAAAAGTATAAAATACACTAATGGTGGCACAAGATATACAGAGTGAAAACTTACGGCGATAGGCCTATGAGAAAGACCAGGAATCGGTTCAAGTGACTGACACACTAATAACCCCATAATTTCTAGTAACACTTCAAAAGAATTCACGATTTAGTAGACCCAAAATACCCTAACACAGACCGGGGCAAACTACGGCCCGCGGGCCTCATCCGGCCCTTTGTGCGTCCCTACTAAATATATAATTTAGTAGATATAGACTTTAGTAGATATATAATTTAGTAAATATATATATATATATATATATATATATATTATATATATATATATATATATATATATAATATAATATATATATATATATTTATATATATATATAATATATATATATATATATATATATATATATATATATATATATATATATATATATATATATATATATATATATATATATATATTAGATATATAATTCAGTATATATATATATATATATATATATAATATATATATATATATAATATATATATATATATATATATATATATATATATAAATAAAGAATTAATTAAAATATATAATGCACTAAATATATAATTTATACATTTTACAATGGAAGAAGGTTGATTAAGTTCAAGTTATCGTTGGTGTGGCCATCTGACAGGTTTCTCACGTGGCCCCTTGTAAAAATTAATTGCCCATTCCTGCCCTCACAAATACAGGTGAAGCACTGGTAAAAACCTAAAAATATAAAACCACTTTCGCGCAAAATATGCAATTTTCCAAAACCAAACCAGCCAGCGTCCGACCCCTATTAAGCCCAGCTGCGACACGCAAAAACGGGACGCTCTCTCGGGTACTACAAACCAGTAACAAATCCACAATGTCAAAATGATGTACAAACTATAAATGATTATACTCTGACATGGTTGCAGTATTTTCAATAAACGTTTTGAATACATAACTGTAACATAAAATAATCCATTTGAATTTGAGCTTTCTTAAACATAATATATTATATTATATATATATATATATATATATATATATATATATATATATATAATATATATATATATATATATATATATATATATATATATATATATATATATATATATATAATATATATATATATATATATATATATATATATATATATATATATATATATATATATATATATATATATATATATATATATATATATATTATATATATATATATATATATATATATATATATATATATATATATATATATATCGTCTCTCTCTCTCTCTCTCTCTCTCTCTCTCTCTCTCTTCTCTCTATCTATCTATCTCTACCTCTCTTATTTCCATTATCAATATAATTTTTATTATTATTATTATTGTTATTATTATTGCTATTGTTATTGTTGTTATTGCTATTATTATTATTATTATTATTATTATTATTATTATTATTATTATTATTATTATTATCATTATTATTACTTCCATTATTATAATTTTTTATTCAAATTACCATGATTATTATCACTATTAATATTAGTATTATTATTGTTAATATCATCAATAATAATAATAATAATAATAATAATAATAATAATTATATTATATTAATTATTATTATTATTATAACAATAATAATGGCAATAATATTCTTTTTCAGTTATCATCATATTTATGTAATGTTCCTATTATTATTGCTCATATCGTCTTATCATTATTGTTATTTTTCAATTACTATCACAATAATTTGATCTTTTCATTATCATCTTTTGTTAAATTATTTGTTAAGCACATTGGTATGTGTTATCTCAACCTTTTTTGTTAGTGTTATTATCTTTATTTTCATCATTATTGTAATGGAGATGATAATGATGATAATAATAGTTATTATCGTTATTATTATCATCATTGCTATTATTACTGTGTTTGTTTTTCCATTACTATTATTATTATCCATTATTATCATTACTCTTATTATTGTTATGATTATCTTCCTATTCCTTATCATTATCATTGTTACTATCATAATTATCATTATTATCCTCTTTATCGTTTTAATTGTGATAATGATAATGATGATGATAATAATAATAAAAATAATAATAATAATGCTGATAAAAATGATAATAATATTAATGATAATATAATAATAATAATGATAATAATAATAATAATAATAATAATAATAATAATAATAATAATAATATTATTATTATTATTATTAATGATGATAATAACAACAATAATAATAATCATAATAATGATGATGAAAATAAGAATAACAATGATAACAAAAATAATAATAATGATCATAATAATATATACCATGTCATCTCAACCGTTGCTATTATCATCACAACAATTTCGCAAGGCATCTCGCCAGCTGAGACATTCACAATCCACGTGCGTCGGAGGGTGACATGCGTTATAGCAGTTCAACAGCGTGGAATGTCCTGATAAAGGGAGCTAATGGATAATAGCCACGAGGTTCAACGGAGGTAATTGCTATCAGACAGGAACGTCGTTGAGGGATTTGTCCCAGAGATCAAGGGAATCGCAGTTTGGGTGGAAACGGTTTTTCCCCATTTTTTTTTTTTTTTTTTTTTTTTTTTTTTGAGAGAGAGAGGGGGGTGGAGGTGGATGTGGTTGGGGGTGGGAGGGGGAGGTAGAGGGGTGGGGGAGAGGTTTGCTGACGCGGTATGCTGAGTTGTGGTGGTTGAAAATGTGCCTGAGGTTCTTGATTGTTTTGCGGTTGTTAGGGTGGGGGTGGGTTATTCCCTCGCGATGGGAGATGCGACGGAAGAAATCAGTGGACAGAGAGAGGGAGAGAGGAGGAGAGAGAGAGAGAGAGAGAGAGAGAGGAGAGAGGAGAGGAGAGAGAGAGAGAGAGAGAAGAGAGAGAGAGAGAGAGAGGAGAGAGAGAGAGAGAGAGGGGGGGTTGGAGAGAGGAGGGAGGGAGAAGAGATAGAGAGAGAAAAGAGAGAGAGAGAGAAAAGAGAGGGAGAGAGAGAGAGAGAGAGATCTACGATATTTAATTAATATAGTTAATTCAACCAATTATAATGACATATTAAGTCCTTTGCAAGGCACCAGCCTACCTAAAGTGATTCCTTGTGAATAACGAAATGCCTTTAGGGTAAGACTTCAGGTAGCCTCTGTTACGCAACTTCTTAACATGAAAAATGTTACTACGA
>NW_020869458.1:276182-278682 GCF_003789085.1 Penaeus vannamei
AAGGAGAGAAGGAAGGAGGGAGGAGGGAAAGGAGGGGAGGGAGGGAGAAGGAGTAACGTAAGGAGGGAGGAGGGAGAGGAGAGACGGAAGAAGGGGAGGGAGGGAGAGGGAGAGACTGAAGGAAGGGAGGGAGGGAGAGGGAGAGATGGAAGAAGGGGAGGGAGGGAGAGAGAGAGACGGAAGGAGGGGATAGAGGGAAAAGGAGAGACGGAAGGAGGGAGGGAGGGAAAAGGAGGGGAGGGAGGAGAAGGAGAGACGGAAGGAGGGGAGGGAGGAGAGGGAGAGACGGAAAGAAGAGGGAGGGAAAAGAAGAGACGGAAGGAGGGAGAGGGAAGAGGGAGAGACGGAAGGAGGGGGTGGGAGGAGAAGGAGAGGACGGAAGGAGGGAGGGAGGAGATGAAGAGGACGAAAGGAGGGGAGGAGGGAAGAGAGAGACGGAAGGGAGGGAGGTAGGGAGAGGAAGATAGCAAGCAGGAAGAGAGAGAAAGGATAGGGAGAGGGAGTGGAAGAAGGCCACGAGAGAAAGAAAAAGGAAGGTAGAATAGGTAAGAGAGAATGCAGGACAGCTGGTAGGAGAGAGAGAGAAGGAAAAATAGACAGGCAGAGAAAGACGGAGACACAGGGTAGGTGCAAGAATAAAAAAGAAGAAAAAAAGAGGGAGAAGATGGAGAGAAAAAATATATGTTTGTGTGTTAGAAAGCGTAGAGGGGAGTGGTAAAAAAAAGTGAGAGGGAGAGAGTAAAAGTAATGAAAAAAGAGAGTAGAGAGAGCGCGAAAATCCGCGTCTGTGTGTGTACGTGTGCGTGCGTGCTTACTTGTGTGTATGTGTGTTTGTATGTGGGCGTGCTTACGTGTGTGTGCGTGTGCTTGCTTCTGTGTATGTGTGTGTGTGCGTGTTGCGTGCGTGTATGTGTGTGTATGTGTGTGCGTGCTTGCGTGCGTGTATGTGTGTGTGGTGTGTTAGTGTGTGTGTTGTCTGTGTATGTGTGTGTGGTCTGACCGTGTATACGTGCGGGAACGATTTTTGATCCGTTGCAGGGTGAAAATGCACGAGTTCCTCCCCCTCTTTCTGCACGGCGAGTCACAACCCCGACGCCGGCCTCTGTTATTTCCCTCGTTGGCAACTGGGGTAAAAACCTTTTGTCATATTACTATTGGCCGATGGGCGTGTTCATGAATCGTAATAGTGTGCGAAACTAACTTTTGCTTAGTCTTAGGAGGAATATATATATATATATATATATATATATATATATATATATATATATATATATAAATATATGTATATATATATATTTTTTCTCTCTCTCTCTCTGTCCGTGTGTGTGTGTGTGTGTGAATGTGTATGTGTGTGTGCGCGCTGTGTAGTGCAATGGTGAACGTGTTGGTCTTGCAATCTTGCTGACCTCAGTTCGATCCTGCGCGCTACCAGTGAATGGTAACCCCAGCCATTCCTTGCACACAGGGGGAGATTTAGAGGCAAAGTAAAACAGACAGTATGTCACAGCAAAGAATATCCATTGTAACAAATGGAATTGAAACCAAATCTTTAAATCTAAAATCTCTCTCTCTCTCTCTCTCTCTCTCTCTCTCTCTCTCTCTCTCTCTCTCTCTCTTCTCTCTCTCTCTCTCTCTCTCTCTCTCTCTCCTCTCTCTCTCTCTCCTACCTGCTGAAAAGTGATACTTCGTAGACGACTTGAATCTTCATTCCTTAAGACTCTGCACCAGTAATAAACACACGATACGCGAGGCTGGGAACGGCACTGCGGCGTCGGGGAGCTCCAGCCACGGAGGATTGGGCGCAGAAGGTCTTTTACGATGAGATGGCGAGGCTCGTTCTGCCTATTTCAGCTAGTTCAGTCACGCATCTGGTCATCTCGGTCTCGCGTCGGGGGCGTTGGAGTCGAAACTACCCCGGGGGAGATGCGCAGACAGCTTGGGTACCGTCAAAGGGTGCCAATTTGAACGCTATGATGTGCACATATTTTTCCTTGTTTGGCCACCATATTACTCGACCAATGGCTTTACACATAATTAGATTATTTGCCCGACAACTCTCTCCCTCTCTCTCTTTTTTCTGTCTGCCTGTCTATCTATCTATCTATTTACCTCCCGCCTCTTTTCAATTCTCCTGTGCGCTATATAATTCTCTCGTTTAACTTATAGTGGCTTCAATTCATTTCAAGTCTAGTACCCTTTTCAATTTTTTTTCTACCTGCAGCAGCTGCCATCGCTGTCCCTTCACCTTATACGTATCTATATTAGCTACAACGCGTGTTATTGCTTATCTGCGTGTGACTCAGAACAATGAAGGAGATATTCAACGTAATCATACAGAAAATACGGGAACCTCATAAACGGAGAGGTATGAGGGAGACTAGTTGTCTGTGAAAAAAAATCCGTTTTCTCCTCCTTTCCATTCTCAGGACACTCTAAGGATGCCTTAGACCGTGATCCGCCGTACAGAAAGGGAGGCAGCGGCTGTAAGGGGCTTAGGAAT
>NW_020869458.1:286182-288682 GCF_003789085.1 Penaeus vannamei
TGGATCATGTCTTTACTCTCATCCTCTTTCCCTTCTCTTCTTCTTTTTAATCTTCTCATTTTCTTACTTATGAACTTCCCTCTTCTGACTCCTTCTCTTACCCCCACCTCTTAATCCTCCTCCTTCTCTTCCTTCTTTAGATATGACTCCCTCGCCCTCCCTCCTCCTTTCCCATCTCGTCTTTTCTCTTTCTTGCCATTGGCCTCCCACCTCCTCCTCCTCATCTCCCTCCCCCCTCTGACCTCCTCCCCTCTTCCTTCTCCTTTTCCTCCCACCTCTTGCTTCTTCCTTACCTCTGACCCCCCTACCCCCTCCCCCCAACGCCTTCAGAGCAATTAGTCTTGGGATATGTACCTTTTAGTATTTTTTCTTGTTTCCCTTTTTCTTTCTTCTCTCTCACGGAAATGGAAGTTACATTCAGATTAGAATCAAAGCAAGAAAACTTTTGCAAATGCATTTACAGATGTCATAAGCAAATTGCCTTAGATCTAAAAATATAATTTCAGTGTTTATTATTATCAACAAATATTACCCAGATGTTTAGATTGATAAACGCGTAATGATAGTAACGTAGAATAGATAAGCAAGACAGACAAAACAAAGGCCAGAAATGATAATGATAAATAAATATATTTATAAATCAATGAACAAATAAATATATGAATATATGCATGATAACCACAAACCCAAAGTGACACAAAGGAAAAAGCACAGTTCTTGCTATCGTGTAGACCAGCAGGTGGAGAAGGAAATAAGAGTGTGCAATGTTTTTAAAAATTCCCAGCATGTCATACGCATTGCAGATCTGAGAGTCATGTTGCAGCTTTAAAACAAATGCCTGGTTATCATTTCTTTTTTGGCCTAGAATGTGATCATCTCGAACTGCACACACACACACACACACACGCATGCCTACGTACACACAAACATACGCACACACACAGGAGCACGCAAATACATTCACATACACACAGGCACACGCACACGCACCCGCACACGCACTCACACATACACGCACATATACAAACACACAGGAGCACACAAATACATTCACATACACAGACACACACACACACAGAAGGACACAAATACACACACACACACACACACACACACAGGACACAAATACATACACACACACACACACACACACACACACACACACACACACACACACACGCTCACACACACACACACACACACAGAAACAAAGAAACAGAACTACAAGCACAGAAAGAAACCCATCTGTTCTATCAAGTGATATTTCAGGACAAGCATGATGAAACGCCCCCCCCCACCTCCCCCCTCCCCAAGGACAAGACTGAAAGGCGCTTCCGAGGAGGACTTTTAACTTCGCGTCGTTAAGGTTTATAACTGCCAGACACACAACGCGCGGAGCAACTTAGTTAATCTCTTCGCAGACGCCAACGACACGACGGTTCACGCTCGCCATAAAAGGAGGCTCGCTTCCAAAGCTGCGACGCACATGCATATATATATATATATATATATATATATATATATATATATATATATATATATATATATATATATATATACACACACACACACACACAAGGGCACAATATATGTACACATTAATACCCTGCATATATAATGTGTGAGTGTGTGTGTGTGTGTGTGTGTGTGTGTGTGTGTAGGTATGTGGTATGTAGGTATGTGTACATACCTACCTAGACAAACACACCTACATAGATACACACACATATATACATGCGTTTATTATTTATATATATATATATATATATATATATATATATATATATATATATATATATATATATATATATATATATATATGTATATATATATATATATTTATATTATATATATATACACACCACACACTGACGAAAAATACCCCGAATAGATTAGATCCTAAACTGAGATTAAGTAAGTCATCCGATTACCATGTCAATTTTGACTCGAAAGGCAAAACATGAAACAGGAGTCTTCTAAAACCAAAAGTGTATCTTACTTCACATACACAAAAATGGAAAATAAAAATCTCGCCGCGCACTTGTTCATAACCCATCTCCGCGAACCGACAGATTAACGCAACCAGCTCGGCCGCTTTGTCCCCGTCTCAGCGCTGCGAGAAACAATTCCAAGTCGAAGCTTGAACGAACTCTTCTCGACCTCCTAGCTTAAGATTTTTTTTTCTTCTAAAAACTGAAATGAAGGGCGCAAAGGAGGCAACTTCAGGAGAAATGAGACCAGTTAGTGACCGAAGTTTCTAGGGGGTAAACAGCGAGGCAGGAGCGCTGTGGTGCCGTGAGGAGTGCGGAGTTTTTGTGCTACGTCTTCATTTGTCCGCTGGTTCTGTTATATATATATATATATATATATATATATATATATATATATATATATATATATATATATATATATATATATATATATATATGTGTGTGTGTGTGTGTGTGTGTGTGTGTGTGTGTGTGTGTGTGTGTGTGTGTGTGTGTGTGTGTGTGTTTAT
>NW_020869458.1:306182-308682 GCF_003789085.1 Penaeus vannamei
CTCGAATGCAACAAGACTTCCTAACAAAAATATTCAGCTTAAAAACACCTTGGACAGTAAGTAGAGAAATGAAACAGTCAAATTCATAAGATCTTCCTGTTTCCTCAAGGACCTCCGTGGTCCAGTGGTATCGTCTCTATTTCGGGACGAGCAGGCATGGGATCGAATCCCATGATGGCAAGTGTTAAGGGTTCACACGCAGCCCCTGTTCCACATACCCATTTTGCTTTGAATTTTTCATATTTGAAGATAATTTTAATTTTGAACATTGAATACAATGCTTTATGCAAGCGTTAGAATGTTTTTCTTGTCATTATCGGCTGGGAAATGAAGCGAGAGATGACATGATCATGTGCAGCGTTTTTTTCCCGATTTCTCTCATTGTTGTTTACATATATTACTGTCATACACATAAATTGTACAAAAAAAATGAGGAAATAAGTAAGGAAAAGTATATATGTAGGTCAAAGGAAAATAGAAAACAGACCCATCGAAGCTAAAATAACATGGACCAAATAGAAGAGGAAGCAACTTTTTTTCTGATTCCATTTGTTTCCGATTGAATAAAGTTAATAAATCTGAGATGATCAACAAATCTTTTGTCTTCCTTCACCTTCTATTCCGTCTTTCCCCAATTCCTATTCTCTTTTGCGAAACTAAAATGGCATTTATTTTTAAAAGGGTATTCATGAAATTATTTTCTAAATGTTTTTTCGGACTAATATTCTACTCTAACAAAGTATCCGAAGAAAGTGGGAGAGAACAAAATAATGATTACGCATTTGCTAATTTATTGCAGTTCTCATAGAACTCAGTAAATTATAATATATATTAAAATTTAGCATGTTTCACTTGTCATTGTCAACTCATAACTGACGGCGTAAGAGACCACATAAATAATAAGAGTATTTTCTTTTCAGATTTCTCCTATTGTTAACAATGACTAATACAAAGAAATAGTAAAAATAGGAGGAGAATAAGTAAGGAAAAGTAGATATGAAAGTCGAATTACATTTATCTATTCGTATTTCAAATGACACCCAACTACTAAGTTCGTGACCCTCTGCACGATTTGTTTTACATCATTTTCTTACCCAATTAACATTCTAAATATTTTCATGTTTTTTTTTTATCATCTGTTATTTCTAGCTATTATCGGAAGGTAAAAGCAGAGATAAGGTGCTCGAAGCTACAAAAATATAATAAAATTATATTTAAAAAATGTGAAAGAATAACTAACGGAATAGCCTGATTGAATGCTTATACTAATTTCATAATTTAACAGAACGAACTGTGTCCAAATCTTCCTACATTAAACAAAACAGTAATTACCCATCATAGTTTTCACCCTTAGAGTGAATAAAATACCCGAAGAAAATAGGAGAGAGTAAAGTAATAATTACACATTTCATTATTTGTTACAGAAGTACTGATAGTACTCAGTGCATTATTTCATCAATATTTAGTAAATGAGTGTATTCTAGCAATTACCGTTCTTTCTTATTCTCACGATCACCTTCCAACACACATGCACGCAATAATTGGCAATAATACTGAAAATTGACCAAGGTGGTACTGATAATACTCTAAAATTAGCTAAAGCGATTCTGATACATCGATTCTCCGAAGACAAGTAAAACGATTTCGATATATAAACATACATCGACTATACTCCAATGTAAGAAAATCTCGAAACAGACGCGTGCTGTAAAAGGTGACTCCAACCGCACTAACAATTGCGATGTAACAAGACAGGTGAGTTGAAAGTACTTTATGCGTAAATTAAGAATATCAAAAAGATGTTCCTTTATTATGTTAAATTTATATAAACGATTATGTAAATGATAGTGAGAATGAAATTGATAATAACTATAATGATAATCAAAATGATATTGTCAAGAATGATGGTGATGATTATAATATGTCAGTAATAATAAAAACAATAATTGTCATATCATAATAGCAGTAACAACAACAATAATAATGACAAAAGAATAGTCATAACAATAGTAATGATAATAATAGTGATGAAATAATAGCAATGATAATAATGATGATTTTTTTTATAATGATAATAATAATAATGATATGATTATAATAATAACTATACAGTAACGATAGTCACTATTATTAGTATAACAATGATGATAATATCAATAATAATAATGATAATCATGATAATTATATTGAAAACAATAATCTCATTCATAAAATAATAATGGTTTTAATAGCAATAATAAGGATAATAAGAACAATAGTAATGACAATAATGGTGATAATAACAATGATAATGTAAATAACTCTAATGATAATAAAAATAACAATAAAACAATTTTTTCACCTAATACACATTTTTTGAAATGATTAAAAACGATATTGATTGTACCGAATCATACAAAAAATGAATAAATAACGAAACGTTACGATATTTGCTAAAGTATATAAGGTAATGTATTTTACTAAACGCCGTCCATTGGAAATAACTGAAAATGCGATTTAT
>NW_020869458.1:321182-326182 GCF_003789085.1 Penaeus vannamei
TAGATATTATAATATATATATATAAATATAAAAGTTAATATACTATATTAATTATATATTATATATATATATTACTAATAAATATCCCACATCTTATCCACCGTATCTATTCTTTCTAATATGTATGTGTGCTTGCATATATACATACATACATACATACCATGCACTAGTATTATATAATATATTTATATTATTATTAATCATAATATTATACTTAGCTATATTTATATATATATATTATTCTATACATTACATATATATATATTTATTAATCTATATATTATTATCATGTGTTGTGATGTGTGTGTGTGTGTGTGTGTGGTGTTTGTCAATGTGGTGTGTGTCTGTTTGTGTGTGTGTTTTGAAGTTGTCTTGTTTGTGGATCTTGAGTTCTATACTGTGTGTGTTGTGATGTATACATGTAAATATATATATATACATATAATTAGTTTATATATATATATATATAATAATATATATTTATAATATATATAAAATATACTATAATATATTACATATAATATAATATTATAATGTATATTTAATAAAACATATATTAATAATATTATATTAATATGATGAATGTATATATTATATTACTATATATATCTAGATATATTACTTATATATATATATAGTAATATATAATATATATGTATGTGTATTATATATATATATACTACATATTAATTAAATATATATATATGTATAGTGTGTTTGTGTTGTTGCTTTTGTGGGCTGCTGTGTGTTGTGTGTTGTGTGCGTGTGTGTAATATGTATATTAATATTATATATTATTATATATATATATATATATATATATATATACACTATACAATTATATATATATAATATATATAATAAAATAATGCATATGGAATTGTAATTTATAAATGCATTTATGTGTGTAATTATAAATGTATGTCTGCATGTATGTCTGTGTATGTAGGTACGTCTGGCGTTATGTCGGGATGTCTATATGTGTGTACGTATCCGTGTCTTCATAATGTATGTATAATTTCCCGGAATCGACCCTCCGGCCGAAGTTGTTCGCCGTAACCGGATCCTTTGAGGGGTCGGACTGAACAGGTCTAGGAGCAAAAGTCTCCGCTTGTTAATATTCTTACTCAAACTTTATTGTCTTCGAGATCTCTTCGTGTAAATTGATATCATGATTCGGCTTTTATTCTTATCTGTTTTAAATTCGGTGTATGCAGGGAGATGAGGTTCTCTCGGGCAGTGTGTCTTAGATGTTCTTATTCTGATTGCGCGCGAACTTCGAAGGAGGATTAATTAGATGTTCACTTCTAGTATATTTCACTTGTTAGGGATCTGGGATGGTAAGTATCTCAGTAGCGATTAAGAATAGATATAGTCTTTAATTTTGCATAACGTTAAAACAGTTAGCGGTAGATTGAGAAAGGTATCCTGTGTATTAAATGAACTCATATGTTCCTTAATGCGTGCGTAATATTATTTATTAATTATTAATTGATATATTTTATATATAGAAGTATATAAGTAGATAAAATGATAGTTATATCAATTATATATATAGTATATTATATATATTAAAGATATATATATTAATACAGTTATATTTATTATGATAGAGTATATTATATATATATATATATAGAGTGTATAATTAGTTGGGGGTTAGTTAGTTAGTTATATAGTGTGTGTATATATTACTATATTATACAGGTATTGGTGGCTATTATGTATTGTTCACGTGTTTATAAGGATATATAGTAATATAGTTAATATGATAAAGATATAGTAAGAGTTTAAATACTAATTATAGTGTGAATATAATATATATTATACAAGCTTTATATAATATTAATATATATATACTGTATATAATATTTATATATATATATTATACATAATAAATTGTATACTATATATATATATATATATATATAACATGATAGTCTATAGCTATAGTCACTATATGGTATGATACTAAAGGCTATAGTATGTATATTAAGTGATATATATATTTATAGAATAGATAGATATTATAATACATTAATAGACATTAGTGAATGCTATAAGCTATACATATCTCTCACCTCAATTATATTTATAGCTATAAACGTGATAGTATATATATATATAATATATAATTATAGTGTATGTACTGTATCAGGATATAATGGCTTTATATATATTAGCTACATATCAGTATATATTCTAGGTTGATATCATATACTATCAGGGTTATATAGGTATATATCTTGTACCTATATATATATATAAGTGTTATATATATATTGCAGTGATGCAGTATGCAGATTATAATGAGTATTGTATGAGTATACAATATATAGTAGGTTATATAAGTATTATTGTAATATTATTAATCCTATAAGGTATATATTATACAGGCCAAAGATATATATAGTATATTATAATAGTATATTAGTATGTGCATGCTATCATGATTGTGTGTGTGTGTAGTGTGTGTGTGATGTGTGTGTGTGTGTGTTGTGTTTGTGTGTGTGTGTGTGTAGTGTGTGTGTGTGCTGTGTTTTGTGGGTTACTCAAGATCATGTAGTTGTGCAGCTGTTCAGTACAACCTCACGCCTCGTGTGATGTGCCGCGCTCACGACTCATACCCGAGAGACTAGACAAGAATGTACGCTCACTTGACAAGTTAGTGTTTAGATTAGTAGAGAAACCGAGAGAGGTGGAATAGCCTATAGTAGCACCATTAAAACGTATATCTGTGCGGAGAATCTGATTCCGTTGGGATAGAAAAAAAATATTCAAGCCGTGAGATGTAGTCAAGAGCCGTTAGACAGGCGAGCTAGTGGAATAATTCAATTGTCTGAACCATTCGAACATACATGCCAATTCGACTCGAGTTACTCGGCAGTTACCATCTCTCGTTAGTGTTCTAGTCTCTCGTGGTTAATTTCGCTCGTGACCGGCTATCCGCTCACCCGGGGTAGCTCTCGAGGTATCACTCCACAGCACACCTTGGCAATTATCCTAGCGTTAGATTTTTGTCACGAGTGCAATTTGATATTCTCTAAAATACGTCAATAGTTAACTCGATTCATTCAACTCGCTCCGACGATACCATAACCTTGCCCTTGGTTGCTCTATATTCGTGGTCAATTATCGTTTTATATCTTCGGGCAGCATTTTTTTTTTTTTTTTTTTTTTAATAATGTTACGGGGAAAGACTAGGAATATACGAGTGACCGTTAAAACATTTTCATTTTGTATTATTATTGATACAGTTTTCCGTAAAATAGCAAGGGCACGTGTGCTCTTAATGTTTTAACAAAATGTCTCTGTTGAAAAATTCCTCAGGAAAGACTTGAGGGAGGAGGATATGTGAGGAAACGTGACTATAACTGATAACTCAGAAAATAGGTGTCCAATATCACAGAATGATTATTGACTCAGAACACTAGATTGATACTCGAGGATATGACCTACCCTCTACTGACCGGCTATAGCGTAATATAATACGTAACCACTTTGAAGTCGCAGGAGCAGTGGCACGAACAAAATGGAGAAATCAAGATCATTATCAATGCGTATTTAAGAAATTATAAAGTGACTGTCTGTGAGCAGTGTCGATTCGGCATTGTGTAAATGTCGTAATTTCAATATGTCATTTCCCTATATTAACAGGTCAGTGCATGGCCCCAGATTAAGAATTAGGTACAAACAACGCTGTCACCCAGATTTCGAATCAACGATTATACCATAGTCCAATCATTGCTACTAATTACTGTGTCCCAAATACAAGCACACTATCAAGCCATTAGCCGAGAGTTCATTTACTGATCTGTGCTTATTGCTCTCTTCCGCTTCGGACTCATTCGTCTATTCTCCATCCTTAGACTCTCTACCTTTTTAGTTATATAAAACCTTACATCGATATTAGTTAAACTTATACCTTTGTATTTCTATGGTGCAAAACGTAGTAATGACCGCTATGCAGGAAATTGATGTATCATTTACGGTAACTAGCATTACATTTAATAGCACCAGCCTCATTTTCATTAATAGGGCAGTTAAACTAGGATTGAAAATACTTTGAAAAAAAAAGAAAAAAAAAACATACAGGCAGAACAAATTTATAACATGCTACATATACTACAAATGGACCAAAATAGGTGAAAAGAAAGAAAAATGCAATACAACGAAAAAAAAATGGGGCCAAACCTTTACCGTTTTAATTAGGAATTCCCAACTTTCACAATTAAATTTCACCCAATTGCTTTTAATGTTTAAAGCACACTTATCACTCGCTAACAGCCTCACCAAAACCCCGTGCCTCATATATATAATGCTTACTCGAATGGAGTATGCCTTATGCATACAGGACTCGTAACACTCATAACCGTCTAGATTTATTTCATTTAGGAATACCAGCCCAAATACACCATATTAAACCAGGCAGTTTTTTTGAAGTGTACAGGGTCTAAAGGCATAGGAACATCTGTTAAGACCTGTATCTACCTTGATCACTCTGTGCACTGTACGGATTTTAAAAAAGTCATATAAATAAAGCCACTGAAAACGGGTAAGCAGTGAAGCCAAAAATAAAAACAAAAAAAATGTGTGACGTTAACTAAAATGTTTGAGAAATAGATGGAGTAAATGATATAGATATTGATAGGTAGAACGATATTATGAAAAACATGAAAGCTATATCTAGAGTAAATATGTATAAATGTATGTGTTGAGAGTATATACGTGTATGTGTATGTGTGTGTGATAAATTTCCATGGAAAATGTAGCAGGACTATGAATCATGACTAAAAGGAATGATTTTAAATTAAGAGAAAAACGCATTTAATTTTTTTTTTCTGCCATCCAGACAGTCAGCAGATTTCAACAAATGCATTGCACATAAAACAAAACTGTATAATAGTTATAATGAAAGAAAAGAAGAAAAAAAGTGCGACAATTTTTATATCAAAAGGGTGCAACGAACAATGCAAATTGCCAGTTTGTTCTTAAAGAAT
>NW_020869458.1:331182-333682 GCF_003789085.1 Penaeus vannamei
CACACACACACACACACACACACACACACACACACACACACACACACACACACACACACACGGCGCACTCCCAAATAAGTGGCAAAGCGCGTGAGCGCAGCGAGCGAGCATAAGTGTTATTACATGCAGTTTCATGTTCGTTCAGACGAGGAGCATCTTAAGATTTTACTTGATTATAAAGTATAGACATATGTTATTATGTTATTAGAGCTATTATCTTTGATTCATACTTGCACTTATGAATATAAGAGTGTATGTTGCGTGACTATGCGTGTGTATCTTCAAGCTTATTTTGTATAAAAAGATTCTTCTCTATATTCTTTGCTCATACTTTCATAATATTAATTTTCATTATTGAATTTCAGTGTTAATGATAATTACAAGTGTATGTCACAATACGCGCGGGCGCGTGTCTGTGTGTGTGTGTGCGTGTGTATATACATATATGTATGTGTGCGTGTGTGCACTTGTGTGTATACATATACATATACGCGTTTTCGTTTATAATCGAACATAATCTCCGAAACGCCCCAACTGGAGCACCAACGGCGCCCAAAGCCAAGACCGCCCTTGAAGCCACGGTCCCCGCCTGCCTCCCGCTCGCCGTCGGCAACCAGCGTTGGCGGCTTTTAATGGCTTTGCTCCAGCTCATAAATCCAAGGGTTTTTCCAGTTAACAATGCGACTCTTTATGAAGACAAATTTGAAATCTGGACACGGGTCGGGGCCACGCTCTAGTGTAAAAGGCCATAACATGCACATTGTTTAGTTGTATCACGTTTTGCACTTTCGGCGCTTTACGTGTTTATAACTGTTGGGGCGGATAAACTAAAGAAATAAATAGTTATAACGATATGTTGTGATATTTAATTATAGAATAAAGGAGTACGGCGAATTGAACACACTGACATTGGTATTTACCATGAAGATAGTACTAATGATAACCATGTTAATAGCTGTTTTCCAATCACTGATGCTATCAATAGGAATCATTCTAAAGGTTATACGTGTGACGGTGGTGCTTGATGCTGGTGAAGATGAGGATTATAATACGGTCAGGGGAGTAAATAATGTCATTATATTTTTAAAAAATGGCTTTATATTTATGAATTTATCTCATGGTCTGGAAACTGTGGGAATGACTTCTCTTAGTGGTTGGTTATTCATGAAGTATCACAGGTTATCAACGTAAGAAGGGAGGGGGGGGGGGGTCGCAGAGTACGAAAATCAAAGGTGTAGTCATTATCATCACAAAAAAAACGGCATTGTCTTGCTATAAAATGTTTCTTTCAACAATATATACACTCTAAAGAGGAATTCTAGAATTTTTAGTGAACTGCAGGTCAATATCCAATTGAAAAACACTTGTAATATTTAGTTGGATCCCCATTCAAAAGGCAGTATCAACTTTTACAGTTTCGAATTAGTTGGTTCCACTTGGAGAGGGGCAGTGGATACACCTTCCAATGATTCAATCTTATGCCAATTTTGCTGTATTTGCTACGTACTCTATACTGTCTTTAGCTGCAATGGTCTCACGGATTATTATTCTTAATGTCCGTTTTGTTTTGCGATGTTCGGAATCCACGGTTACTTTTGCTGAACCTTTTCTTATACCCAACGTGGATCAGTCATTATAGCAGGTGATGGATTATCTCCCTGCTCGCTTAATGAGGGGTTTGTAGGACACTAATGAGAAGGTTTTGTAACATTACAGATGAGCAGTACTGATTCTCGGTAAAGCGAAAACCCACACACGTTCACTGATACACTCAATAATTTTGCAGATCTGATGTTAAAACCACATTGTCGAAGAACCCATTTGTTCTAACTGCATGTCGGGGTATGCGTCCTTCAATAACAGGCTTGTTGGGTTGTTTGATGCATTGGGATTAAACACAGACACATTACTTAATCATTAAAGTTGTGTTTACCTCATTGTTAGGACCTGGGTACGCCACGGTCTGTCAGGACCCTTAAGATGTATCGGTTTATTTCGAAAATGGAAGGTAAAAGGTCAAAAACCACCATCAAGATATCATAGCTGCTGCATTACTGAAATGAGGGAGGAGAAAGGAGAATGGAGGCATTATACCTTTTCTTGTACAGGTTCCTTTATCTTAGGGATCTGGTAAAATCTATGTGTACAGGTTATTCCTGTGATGTTTTTGCTATTGGTTACATTTTGAGCTCCATTTTCTTCCTATACCTCAGGGTTTTAGACATCAACTAATTACTACCATGTACTTCATTCTGTTCTAGCACATGTACAAAATAAAAGATATAGGTCGTTACTTTTGTTTCCCTTTTTAGCGTTTCTCAGAAGTAACTTTTGTTTAAAATAGCATTTTCAGCTATATGTTCTTGTTATTTTTAAATGGACTGTTCTTACTTACAGTGTATTGTTTCCAATTGTGATGCTGTTCTAAAATGTACTACAGTCTTGCTCTACATGGTACTGTTGTTTTCAGCTGTATTAATTTGCTGTTTTATCTGTACTG
>NW_020869458.1:348682-351182 GCF_003789085.1 Penaeus vannamei
CTAGGACTTCCTTTGCTGTCGCCGTCTGATGAGGCGATGTCTGCAGGAGGGAAGCACTTAGGAAAATGTCTTTGTGGGAAGGAGGATGTATGGCAGGTCGGGGGGGGCGATTTGTGTGGATTAGGAAACTATGTTTGGACACATACAATCACGCACACGCGCGAGCAGACGCACGCAAATGCTCATATTTGTGTGTTCGTATATTTGCATGTGTTTGTGCGTTTGCATGTCTATGCGTGTGCCTGTGCGTGTGTGTTTGTGTGCATGCCTGTATGACAGTCTCAACATGTGCATTAAGTGGATTTGCATTCCGTGAAAAAAAATAACATCCTTGATTTTTCTTAAGGAATTTTTCAGATCTGAAGACCCATCGTGTCTGACTTCGTGTGAAATATTTATGTAAAGTCACACTAAAGCGATTGTATACTTCAATCCGCTGCAATTATTTTCCCAAACAGCCTGCTAATCCCGACACGGCAGCTCGTTTGCGAATAATATGAACAATTATTACGAGCCGTTTTTTCACATTATAAAGT
The DNA here is from genome assembly GCF_003789085.1 of Penaeus vannamei. NCBI lineage: Eukaryota > Metazoa > Arthropoda > Malacostraca > Decapoda > Penaeidae > Penaeus > Penaeus vannamei. Next base: position 349,219 of record NW_020869458.1, read on the forward strand.
GCACGAACAGATTTTTAGAAAATAACGTCGTACAACGTTAAAGGAAAACAGTACGTTCGATATTAAATAAATTGGCGTTGGTTTACACGGAAGCACTTGTTTGATGAATAACAAATACAGAGAAAAAACAACAACAAAAAAACTTTCACCGAACACTGTGTACAATTGTTTACATACTCGCGTCGCAAATTCAGTAAACCAGATTTAATTGTACAGTTTGTGTAATAAAAATTATAGGCACTGTTGTTTTCTTTATTTATTTCATTATAAAACGCAGACACGCCATGGAAGCCAAGTGACAATTCGAGGCTTCAAAGGGACAGTCAAAATGTAGCGCAATATAATAACTCTGGCAAACGGTTATCGAATAATAATAGCACGGTAGACACGGCAGCTCTGTAGATCGTTTTGTTAGTAGTTTTGTAGATACAACGCAGTATTATCCTGCTGAAATAGGGAAATTTTGTGAGACCGCGTTTAAAGGTGTAATAGCAAAATTTAAAATCATTCATGCACGTATATGTGTATTTCCGTCTTGTCTATATCTGACTGTATGGTAATCTCTCTCTCTCTCTCTCTCTCTCTCTCTCTCTCTCTCTCTCTCTCTCTCTCTCTCTCTCTCTCTCTCTCTCTATATATATATATATATATATATATATATATATATATATATATATATATATATATATATATATATATATATATATATGCGTCACCTTATCAGTTAATAATCACACACTCACAGACACACCCTCCCGAAGGCCGAGCGAAGCACAGCGTGAACGGGATTTTACAAGGAATCGATAAGGCAAAGGTCCCCCTCCTGAGCAGAGTAATGCCGCTCGAAGGATGTCTAGGACTTCCTTTGCTGTCGCCGTCTGATGAGGCGATGTCTGCAGGAGGGAAGCACTTAGGAAAATGTCTTTGTAGGAGGGAGAATGTATGGCTGGTATGGGAGGGGAAGGAGGTCGTTTTAAATGGATTAAGAAATTATATTAGGACTTACATTTACATTCGCACGTAAAACAGACACGCACAAACGAATATAAACAAACATTTACGTAATATGTGTGTGTATCTATCATACATATATACACATGTATATATATATATATATATAATATATATATATATATATATATATTATATATATATATATATATATATTATATATATATATATATAAATGTATACACATACACGTATATATGCGTGTGTGTGTGTGTGTGTGTGAATACAAGCACAAACAAGGTGAGGTATACACCAAAATTAAAAGGAAAACAGCCACAATGATACGGAAATACGTTATGTTTCGAACTCTTCAGATTTTTTTTTTTTTTATCGAGGGACGGGTTGTACGGAAATATTAAGAGATCATTGGCCCTATCCCGTTGTGTGTTACGGCAATTATAAAGTTTTCATTTCGCATATGAATGTGCCTGCAAAAAAACAAGGATATCCTAGTTTCGAAAACAGTTCAAAGATAATGTCGAGCTCACATTCGATGAATTATTGCAAATCCTATCAGCCCTTAGGAACATTAACAACTTATTCATCAATATACAGCGGGTGATTCCAGAAAAAATGAAGGTAATTCGCGATGTACAATTCGTCCCTCGGAGAAAAAAAAAATGCCGCAGGTTTAAAGGAGCTTATATTGACATATATATTTTTTTTTTTTTTTTTTACATATCCGAATACGTTGCGTAATTCTTTGGTTAAACACAATCCGGCCAGTGATGCTCGTGATACCTCTCCAGGTATTTCCATGATTCCTTGTAAGGACTGCTCCAAAATTTACAAAGGCGCAACTGGTAGAGCTTAAAAAAAAAAAAAAAAAAAAAAAATCAATGAGCATAGACGTGATATTAGATACGCCAGAGAATCTAATGCTTGTTTCATTGATTTTTACATGACGAGGGTCACCGGCTATACTGATAAGACGCTAAATTAATTCATAAGTA
>NW_020869458.1:353682-358898 GCF_003789085.1 Penaeus vannamei
GACAAATGGGTTTATTTTCATCAGCAATTCATAGTCGCTTGCCTCGCCTATAAGCGTGGTATGCTATGACTGTGAAAATTTGCGTTATTGAAATATTACCCAAAGGTTCCTGTAGGAAAAGCTATAAAACAGCTCATAAAAAACGTTAATTTGAAATAATGGCCTATAAATTTTAGACAACTGTTGTTTTTTAAGCCACTTCTATCCTTGTCTATCCTACAAATTCATGGAGTCGATAATGCAGTATTATAACTTTTTTTTTTTAACAATAACGATTTAGATTCAATATGGTGCCTAACAACGGAACTAATATCAATATGTGCACAATCTTTAAATTTCTACAAGAGGATGCAGTAGAATATACGGTACATCTCTTACATTATTTGCATTTTATCTGATTTACGGATGACAAAAAAGAAATTTGAATAAACGTGACAGATACAGTAAAAGAAAAGAAAGAAAGAGAGAGAGAGAAAAAAAATATACTTTTACCATATTCGTCCAATGCATGTACAGCAATATATCATATATAAGTATCGCCAAATGCATTTCCCTCTTTCGCTTCGAATATATCCACTTTGGTATGGAGCAAAATGATATTCATGCACATAGAGTACGCACGCCGACTTACATTAAATGCTTGATTATATTATATCTCTCTCTCTCTCTCTCTCTCTCTCTCTCTCTCTCTCTCTCTCTCTCTCTCTCTCTCTCTCATGGCAGTATCTACGTATCTTATATACAGTTGCGCGTATTTTGTGCATGCGTGAATGTACAATCCGAGTGTACTGAATCCCCATGGACCTTTTAGGTACCAGGATTATCGGCTTCACACGCGAGATTAGTCTTATGTGAAGTGTCGTGTGAGTGCATGTGCGTGAGAGAAAGGTGACTGTGTGCGTGTTGAGAGGTGCGTGACCTGTGGTACTTTCGCTCGCTCGCGTTGGTCACAAGACACCATTAAGAACAAAACAAGGTCCTCAGTACCCAGGATGTTTTCTTTCTTTTTGTTATTATCCGTATTAAAGAGTTTATTTTTGGATGTTTCGTAATAAGAAAGAAAAGAAGTAATTGAATGGCGCGGTACTACGAGGAGACAACCATACTCTGATGTATAAGGGACATCGTAGCTACGTATTCTTCTATCGTGAATTTGGTCATTTGTAGGCGAATAGGGTGGTAATCCGATAACCAGATCCATTCGTTTCTAGTAATACTTTGGTGTCGAGAATTAAAGTCATCTTGTAATCCAAAGTAACAATATGTGTTGAAACCTGTGCACAGAGACACTGCAATGATATGTCCGTTTGTATGGATGACGGGGAGATAAATAAGAGAGAGAGAGAAGAGAGAGAGAGAGAGAGAGAGAGAGAGAGAGAGAGAGAGAGAGAGAGAGAGAGAGAGAGAGAGAGAGAGAGAGAGAGAGAGAGAGAGAAGGGGGGGGGGGGTAGGCATAGGTCACAGTATCATTCGCATGAATAATTCACTCTCTTATTCATAAATCACTTTACGGACTTTGGGTCTAATATTACGTTCGCAGAAACACCCATAGCACTGTATTAATCGGAGGATTCTCATATTATAGAGGAACTGAATCCTGGTTTTCCTTCCTACCGTCAAACCATTTACAACACACACACACACACACACACACACCACACACACACACACACATATATATATATATATAAATATATATATATATATATATATATATATATATATATATATATATATATATATATATATATGTGTGTGTGTGTGTGTGTGTGTGTGTGTGTGTGTGTGTGTGTGTGTGTGTGTGTGTGTGTGTGTGTGTACGTGTGTGCGTGCGTGTGTGTGTACGTTCGTGTGTGTGTTAGTGTGTGAGTGTGTACATGTTATTCTCTAGAAGAAGGTATTCTATCCTGATTATACTTGTAGTCTAATTGTTCTCTTCTGTTCCCAACAGTTACGAAATAGTTAATTTTTTCTTCTATTACTAGATTGGGGCAGGGGTACTGGGCTCCCGCGTGTTTATTATTAATGGACTTAGTAGTGTCTGGTGGTCGACTTTTTGACCATCGACATGTCATTTTTGAATAAATTTTAGATTTTACTATGGCATAAAATTCAGTGGCACACATCTTATATTCAGAGGAGTAATCTAAAATCATGCTGATATTATATATTTGTTGGTGTATGGCCTACAGAAAATACCTGTAAACTACTGCCAGTAAAAGCAATTAAACGCGACACTTTACAAAAACAATTACATCCAGATTCATCTCTGTACGGTGCATTGTATTTCAAAGTGGTGCTTCGCGTACCTGAGCACTGTTACGAAATCATATGGAATACTTCATTTATGATCTAGGGCAAGTATGTAGGGATTTACCCCGAGACAATAACCACTCCCTTCCTGAATCGTACATAGACGAAGGCACAGGCGGTGGTACTCGGCAGTTAATGGAAATATTTGCAGCTCATTATTTAGTTTTACTTATGAAGGACAATTATTGAAAGACTTTTAACGTTTTCAATATTTCTTCATTTTAATTCCACAAGGTATTCGCCGCTAATGATCTTATCTCTTAACGCGGCAGATCCTTTTAAATAATGAATCAATCTTGGAGATATTCAACAGCTCATTGGATTACTCAGCAGCTATAATGAGGTCTAAATTAAGCTATAATCAGCTAGAATGAGGTCTGAATAAACCCAATATTATTAGCATATTGCGTAACTATTATGTGGCTAGGTCGGAAAAAGTTAGAGACAACTAACTTAGCGACTAATCATAGACCTTAATTACCTTGTGTGAAGCCGTCACCAAGACACACATGTGTTTACAGTAAAGGTCTTTATCAGGCATCGTACATGCTCATATGGGAATGGCTTATTACAATTGCAAATACTTTGGCCTCCATTTTGCAATGGAACTTGATGCATCCTTACTCTCCCGAAACATAACAATAATGTCTTTACCTCGCCCGGAAAGCATGTTCCCAAAGTTTATGATTGTGTCAATGTGTATATAAAATATGCGAAAAAAGGAAATCTCTTCGGTATTTAGAAAATTCTTATTTCAATATAATTATTCACAGAAAGTTTGAAACATCAAATGTATGTCAGTGCTTGAACAGATAAAATATACAAGAAAATTAGCTTCGTTATAAAGTGCACTTACACTAGGAAGCGATTATTTCAAATCTCCAGAATTTCCTTGAAAAAAGGAAATCAAGGTTTAGGTATATTATTTCCAAACGAAACAAGTAGAAGTTATAGTTTAGGCTCAACCAGGCCCATCAACATCAAACCATATAACCAAAATAAACACCCTAACCCCTTTATGATCAGAAGGTGGACGCTTATAATACCGTTCATCAGCGACCTATAGGTTCTATGGGTCGGCACTGCTCACTTGGCGCTAAAAGTAGTTGCTTTTATTCATTCGTGGCACCAGAGAACCTCACGATCGGCAGCTCCACACAGCCCCATCTCCCACCTGCTAGATGATAAGGGTCTCATTCACTGGCGAGACCAGAGAGCCTCGGCCTCCCGAACACCTTGGACGCCTGAACTCCGTGAGCCTTTGAGCACGCATCCCCACCCCTACCTGCAATAGGCGCATTGTTAGGGCCTTTTTCACTCACGAGTCCAGAAAGCCTCAGATCACAGCAGTTGGACGCCTCAGCCCTGCTGCTTTCTACGAGCATTAACAACGCACAAACGCTGCCTTTTAAGCCGTTAGCAACACATGAACACTGCCTTCTACAGGCGTTACCAACGCATAAGCGTCATTTAATATAGATATACGGAACACCAACACCTATATGCATATGCCATTTCAATAGCAACAATACTTTGCTGTATACTATATGACGAGATGTGTGGCGATAAGCTCCCCACCCACAAGAAGTTCTGGTTTCAGCATGCACATCCACCACTTAGAGCATGGCATTCGAAGGCAACAGGGTGCACTCACAAACATTAATTTAAATGGTAAAACTAAATTATTTACTTTTAATCTAGGCAACATTAGCACATGTTTTAATCTTTTTCCATGACACTACTATAATCCTATTTAATACATTAATTTCCATGCTGGTACTAGACAAAAATGTAAAGCAGAGATATATATTCAAATTTGTAACTAAATACACTTTTCAAAGACAGAAAGGTAAATCCTTTAAATCCTTGACACATCAGTCTTCGGGAACACGTCTCTACTGTTCAGATTGCTTTGCGATTGGCATGTGACGTCAGAGGAGGTGATACGTCACATTGGCTTCAGCTCGTGTTCTGATTGATCCTAATTCTGGGCTAAATAGTGTCGTCAAACGTTTATTATTATCCTGATGGAGTTAGAGGTAAGTGTAATACTCGTATTTCCATGGTTATGAGTGGCGTTTCCCTCTCTTTACAGTATTACCTGCTTCCACACCCTATTATGCTTGTGTTCTACCACTCACACCTGCTTCCTCACTCTTTAATGCTTGTGTTCTACCGCTCACAAAGTTCATATTTTACAGGTCGCCTCAAACGATTACACCGATAGGCTTGTTGTAAACTGTGACACAAGCTTGGGATCTAAATAATCGCATCGTTTTTATATTTATATAAAAATATTATAATAATATATATATATACTATTATTATATATATATATATATATATATATATATATATATATATATATATATATATATATAATATATATATATCCATATATATATATGTATATATATATCATATATATATATATATATATATATATATATATATATATATATATTATATATATTATATATATATATATATATATATATATAAAGGTATGAATGAGACTGGATATCTTCACAATACAAGAGATGTATTTGACCGGTTTCGATTACGTCTTCATCAGAAATACATGTATTTCTGATAAAAGACGTAATCGAAACCGGTCAAATACATCTCTTGTATTGTGAAGATATCCAGTCTCATTCATACCTTTTCTACTTTATCAACATGGATACGTTTCATATATATATATATATTATATATATATATATATATATATATATATATATATATATAAGTATATACATGTGTGTGTGTGTGTGTGTGTGTGTGTGTGTGTGTGTGGTGTGGTGTGGTGTGTGTGTGTGTGTGTGTGTGTGTGTGTGTGTGTGTGTGTGTGTGTGTGTGTGCACAACAACACCACACACACAACACACACACACAACAACACA
>NW_020869458.1:366674-369174 GCF_003789085.1 Penaeus vannamei
TTGAGAGATGAAAGAGCGAATGAGAACTGAATGAGAAGCCGAGAGAGAGAGAGACGTGAGAGAGAGACGAGAGAGATGATAAGATGATGTAGAGCGATGAGAGGGGAGAGGAGAGAGAGAGAGAGGATATAAAGAGAGAGAAGACGAGAGAAGAGCATAGAGAGAGGAAAAGAAGAGTAGAGAGAAGAGATGAGGCGAAGAGTGAGAGAGAGAGAGGAGAGAGAGAGAGAGAGAGAGAGGGCCTCTTGAACTCGTTCCCTTCCCTTCCAATAAAGCCCTAACTCTCGGTGGTCGCTTAAGGTCGATTTCTCCTCACCTTTCCGCCTTCACCTCGATCCTTATGAGATAGTGATACACGCCCTTTTCCCCCCTCCCCCTCCTACGCCTCCTTTCTACTCCCTCTCTTTCTCCCCCCTCCCTACTTCCTCTTTTCTCCTCTCCTCTCTTTTTCTTCGCGATGTCTCTTTCTCACCTCTCTTCTCTTCTCTTTCTCTCTCTCTCTCGTCTCAGCTTCCTCCTTCCTCTTCCTTCCTGAGTTATTCCTGCTTTTCCCTTTCTTCCCCTCTGCTCTTCCCTGGCCCAAATTCCCTCTCCTTCTTCTTCTCTTTCCCCTCCTTTCTCTTAGCGCCCTTTTGCCTTACCTTCGCTTCCCTACTCTCTCTCCTCCGTCTTCCCCTTGCTCTTTTCCCCTCTCTCTCTCTCCTCCTCCTCCTTCCTCCCCCCCTTTCTTCCCCCTTTCATTCCCTTCCTTCCTTTTTGCTCCCCTCCCCCCCTTTCTTCTCTTTTTCTCCCCTTCCTTCTTTTAATCTCCACCCCTCCCCCCTCCCCGTGTAAGGCCAAGGGGTCGTATAACGTGGGGAGGGCCGGGAGGGGTAGGGGAGGGGGGTTGATAAATCCATCCTGAATAGAAGGAAAAAATATTTGTCTTAAAATGACATTCATTTCCTTGCCCATATGTAGATGTCTTGTCAAGGCGGATGTATGTATGTATATGTATGAATGTGATAATTCGTATATTCGTGTATGTGTTTGTGTGTCCTCCTATTTTTCTTTCTTCTTTCTCTTTGCCCTGTCATTCTGTTTTTTATTCTTCTTTTCTTTCTTTTCTTTCTTTCTTTTGTCATTCATTTGCTGATTTTTCTTTCTTTCTTCCGTTTCTTTCATTCTTCTTCTCCTTTCTTTCTTTCTTTCTGTCTCTTTTATCTCATAAGTTTGGCTCCCGTGTTTTCAGAATTTACATATAAATCCCTACACATACAAGAAAAAAAAATCGAAAGATATAATACATACATACATAATATATACATATATATGTATATCTTTATCTTAAATGTTACTATTTCTCTTACTTCACTCTTACATCCATTCCCCCGTCAGCCAAAACCCACACTATCTTCCATAATACAAACAGACATTAAACAGGGTGTAATTTTAGCAACAAAATTCCTACCGTGAACAGCTTTACGACCCACATTTACCTTCACGGGTTCAAATATAGATATACAGACTCACAGTAATCGCCTGGCCAAAACATGCACACACAGGCACAAACGCACCTACTCATGCATGTGCTTTTGGCTAACTGGGGGAACATAATCACTGCTTCAATGTGGTTAGAGATTCCTGGCTTTGATATCGGGTAATATTCATATTATATTAGAGTGCCACTTGACTCACAAATGGACTTGGGCTTTACGAGGGCGAAAACTTGTATTAAATCTATTTGTTATGTACAATTTTATTTAAATATGATTTAAATATGATTTAAATATTGTTTTTTTTTTTTTCTTTATTTGTTATGTATATATTATTTTTTTTATTGCTTATCTTTGATCATGGAAATCTTATTTGTTATTTTATATTTATCTATTTGTTATATATATATATATATAATATATATATATATATATAATATATATTATATTATATTATGTATATCTTTTTTTATTGCTTATCTTTAATTCATGGAAATCTATTTGTTATGTATATTTTATATTAATTTTTTTTTTTTTATTTTTATTTGTATTTTATTATGTTCTTTTTGTGGGTTTCTTTAATTCATGGAAATTTATTCTATTTTATATATATATTTTTTTTTTTTATTGCTTATCTTTGATTCATGGAAATCTATTTGTTATGAATATTTTTTTTTTCATTGCTTATCTTTAATTCATGGAAACTAAATATATTTTATATATATATATTTTTTATTGCTTATCTTTATTCATGGAAATCTTTGTTAATGTAATTTTTTTTTATACTATCTTTATATCATGGAAATCTATTGCTATGTATTTTTTTTTTATTGTATCTTTGATTCATGGAAATTTTGTTGTTGTTGTATTTTATATATTATAATATATTCATATATATATATATATATATATATATATATTTTATTGCTTATCTTTAATTCATGGAAATCTATTTGTTATGTATATCTTTTTTTCCATTGCTTATCTCTGATTCATGGTCGTTCTGCCTGCTTGATAAAGTATTT
>NW_020869458.1:374174-381674 GCF_003789085.1 Penaeus vannamei
ATAAATAAAAAAAGAAAATAATAACAAATAATAATAGTAATAATACTAATAAATAATGATAAATGATAATAATAAAAATATAATAATCAATAATAATAATGATAATAATAATAATAATAATAATAATAATAATAATAATAATAATAAATAATAATGATAATGATAATAATAAATAAAATAATAATAATAATAATAAACAATAATAATAATAATAAATAATAATAGATAAAAAATAATAATAATGATAGATAGTAACAAATAAAAGTAATAATAATAATAATAATAATAATAGATAAATTAAAAAGAAAGAAAATAATAATAACAATAAACAAATAAACAAACAAACTAAAATGAAAGGGGATTTACAAAGCGGGATCGGCGGCAGTAAGACAGTGCTAAGTCCTTCGAAAACAATTATAGGATTCGTCAACTTCCTTCAAGATCGCCACTGATTCCTTCGCCGTCTGTCATCTTCCGCCGAAGCATGGAAGCCGAAAGGACACCCAAGGAAACAAAGAAAAAGAGAGAAAAAAAATGAAAAAGGGAAGAAAAAAAATTAAAGAAGCACCCTCCAAGCTGCCATATGATTTACCTTTTTTTTTTTCTTTCTTTTTTTTTTCTTTCTCTCTCCTCTCTCTCTCTCTCTCTCTCTACCACTTCTATCTCTATCTCTCTCTTTACCTATCTATCTATCTGTCTTTATCTATCTTATCTCGAAACAAAAAAAAAAAAGAAAAAATGAAAAAGAAGTGAGGAAAAATTAATTGAAAGAAGCACTCCCCAAGCTGCCTTTATTTTTACTTTTATTTCCTTCTTCTTTTTTCTTTCTCTTTTCTCTCTCTCTCTACCACTTCTATTTCTTTCTCTCTTTATCTATCTATCTGTCTATCTATCTTTATCTCTATCTTGTTTTTTTGTGGAACTTTCCAATTTGCTTTGGCCTTTTTTTTTCTCTCTAATCTACCTATCCCAGGCGTCATTCTACCTACCTATGGTCCCCATTTTCTCTCTTTCTCTCTCTTTCTCTCTCCTCGCTCTCTCTCTCTCTCTCTATGTATCTTATCCTCTCCTCTCTCTCTCTTCTCTCTCTCTCTTCTCTTTTCTCTCTCTCTCTCTCTCTCTCTCTCTCTTCTCTCTCTCTCTCTCTCTCTCTCTCTCTCTCTCTCTTCCTCTCTCTCTCTCTCTCTCTCTCTCTTTTCTTCTCCCTCCCTCCCTCTCCCTCCCCTCCCTCCCTCCCTCCCTCTCCTCCCTCCCTCTCTCTCTCTCTCTCTCTCTCTCTCTCCCTCCTCTCCCTCCCCCCTCTCTCTCTCTCTCTTCCCTCTCTCCCTCCCTCCCTTCTCCCCCCCCTTCTCTCTCTTTTCTCCCTCCCCCCCCCCTCTCTCTTCCCTCTCTCTCTCTCTCCTCTCTCTCCCTCTCTCTCTCTCTCTCTCTCTCTCCATCTTCTGAAAAGGTTCGAATCTTTTAATGCATTGGGGAATAAATTTCACGCCATTTCCTAAGAGTGATAGACATCCCCTGAGGCGCTAACTTGGCAACAGTGTGTGGTCCTTCAGCAGCGGGTGTTACCAGCTAGGAGGAGAAACCTTCAGAATACTAATCGATGGATAAGGGGAGTGAACGGAAGAGAAGGGAGAGGGGGGAAGGGGGAAAGGTTGGGTGGGTGGGGGGAGGTGAAGAAGGGGGGGTAGGGGGTGGGGGGGTGGTGGGGGGAGGGAAGGTGGGGAGAGGGAGGGAAGGGGGAGATGAGATGATATGAAGAGAGATAGAGATAGAGAGATGAATAGAAAGAGAGAGAGAAATTGATAGTGAGTTAGATAAATAGATAGATGTATAGAGATAGACATGAGATAGAGAGATAAAAGCAAGAGAGAGAGATGAGAGAGTTTGAATAAAACAAAGAAAAACGAAATAGAAATTCACAAGAGAATATAAACACAAAGAGAGACAAGAAAGAGGCAAAGAAATAAACTAAAGATAAACATAGACAAAACATACAAAAAATACCCTTCCCCAAAAAAAATAAATAAAAATAATTAAGAGAAAAGAAAAGAAAGATAAACACATACAAAAAATACAAAAATGACCCCACCCCCTCAAAATAATAATATAATAAAATAAATAAATAAATAAATAAATTTAAATAAAACGACCCCCGAAGATAAACTTCTCAGAGATAGAAAGACGCAGACCTGATAAAACCGGCAGGCATCAGATACACGAGATGAGGGCGCAGATAAGGGGCGGGCCGAGAAGTCAGAAGTTTGTGAACCATATATATACGAGGGAGGGCGGGTGAAGGCAGGGAGGACGGAGGGAAGAGGGAGGGAGGGGAAGGGGGAAGGCGGGAGGGAGGGCGGTGGAAGGCCAGGGAGGAGGAGGGAACGAGGGAGGGGGGAAACGGGGAGGCAGGGAGGGAGGGCGGGTTGAAGGCTACGGAGGGAGGGTGGGGGGGGCGGGGAGCGACGGGCGGGGAAGGCACGGCGGGAGGGAGGGTTGGGTGGGGAGGGTAGGGAGGGGGGGCACGGAAGGGACGGGCGGGGTGAAGGCAGGGAGGGAGGGTGGGGGGAGGGAGGGAGGGCGGGTGAAGGCAAGGGAGGCGGGTGAATGGCGGGGGGGGAAGGTAGGGCGTGGGTGGGGTGAAGGCAGGAGGGAGGGCGGGTGAAGGAGGTCAAAGGGAGGGGAGGGCGGCGTGAAGGCACGGAGGGAGGGTGGGGGCGCAGGGAGGAGGGAGGGAGAGAGGGGGGTGGAGGGGGAGGGGGAAGGGGGGAAGGGAGGGTGTTTGGTCCGAGTGGCGCGCTGGTCAGATTATGATAATTCGGGGTTTTTGGGTTTTCTCTTGCTGTTTTTCTTTCTTTCTTTCTTTCTCTGTCTCTCTCCTTTCCTCTCTCCTCTCTTTATGACTATGTCCTCTTTCTTCTCTCTCTCTCTCTCTCTGCTTCTCTCTCTCTCTCTCTCTCTCTCTCTCTTCTCTCTCTTCTCTCTCTTCTCTCTCTCTCATCTCTCTCTCTTCTTCTTTTATGACTATGCTCTCTTTCTTTCCTCTCTCTCTTCTCTCTCTCTCTCTCTCTTCTCTCTCTCTTCTCTCTCTCTCTCTCTCTTCTCTATCTATCTAATCTATCTATCTATCTATCCTCTCTTTATACTATGTCTCTCTCTCTCTCTCTCTCTCTCTCTCTCCCTCTCTCTCGAAAGAGAGAGGGGGGGAGGAGGGAGGGAGGGAGAAGAGAGAAGAGGAGAGAGGGAGACAGGAAGGGAAGGGGGATGGGGAGGGGCGAGAGTATGGGGAAGATGGCTTTGTGGTTGTGAGCTGACCGGGCAAAAAGTAGTTAAGCCCAGGTGTTAATAAGGGTGATTACCGCGAAAAGGCTGCGGGGTAAGGGAGGTAGGGAGGAAGGGAGATGGAAGAAGGAGGGGGGAAGGCAAGGGGTGGGGAGGGAGAGGGATGGAGGGGGGAAGGGGGGAGGGTGATCACGAAGAACCAAGCACGTATTCATTTTTTTTTTTTTTTTTCCTTACTTTCATGTTACATTCTTTATATATTTCCTTTTCATCTATTTTTGCGTATCTATATGTATATATATCTATTAGTCCATTTTCCATATTTCTGAAAGATAGATAGATAGGTTTAGAGAGAGAAAGAGAGAGAGAGAGAGAAGAGAGAGAGAGAGAGAGAGAGAGAGAGAGAGAGAGCAAGAGAGAAGAGAGAGAGAGAGAGGGAGAGGAAAGAAAGAGAAAGAGAAGAAGATGTAAGAGAAGGCGAGAGAGAAGCACAGATACGATCAAGAGACAGAACAGACAGACAGCGAGAAAAAGAAAAAAAGGGAAAAAAAGGGATACTTTCCGACCAAGTCAAATGCAAAAAGGTAAAGCAGATTCCAATGTCCCGCGGCAATTTTTCGTTTGTAAGCGGGGGTGAATATTTCTTTTTCTTTTGTTTGTTTGTTTTCTTTTTCTTCGTCGTCTGCTCTTGAAGAGAGGGATAGAGAAAACGAAAGAGAGAAGAGAGAGAGAAGACTAAAGGAGAGAGAGAAAGAAGAGAGAGAGAGACAGAGAGCCACAGAGTCGAGAGAAAGAAGCACGGAGGCAGAAGAAGACGAGAGAGAAAGAGAGGAGAGAGAGAGAAAGAGACTAAGGAAGTGGCGAGCAGAAAGGAAAAGAAAGGAGAGAAGAGAGGAGAGAAAGACAGAGCGAAGGAGAGAAGGACAGAGAGAGAGAGANTTCAGACCATAAATTCATGCGGAAACTCCTTCATTATCACCAGTACGGACGATCGGGCCAGCAATCACCCTGTTCTCACCGCGTTCTCATCGAGTGTCGCAGCTCTCACTTTTTATCTCGTGTGATTTACCTTTTTTGGGGGGGCTTTTTTTTTTTTTTTTAACACTTTTTTGGTTATCGTTTATATCGTCTGGTTGTTGTTTTTTTTTTTCTTGTTCCTCTTCTTTCGTTTTTATTTTTTTTTTTATTGGATGTACCGTTTTATTATTTTTGGTGTATGTTTGGTTTTATTATCGGTAACATTGCCTTCATCTTCATCACGATTATTGTGAATCCCATTCGTCATCGTCATCGTCATCATCATTTTGGTCATTGGCTTCTTTATTATCCTTCCCTCATTCCATTTCGCGTAGACTCTCGTTTCATATTTTTATGATAGGATATGAAAGCGAAGATTTGCATAACGTTCTTTGGGATTCTAGTCTCACGTCTTTGTACTGAGGTTCCCTTACCTGCTCCTTTTTTCTCTCTCTCCTTCCTCTCTCTCTCTCTCTTCTTCTCTCTCTCTCTCTCTCTCTCTCTCTCTCTCTCTCCTCTCTCTCTCTCTCTTTCTCTCTTCTTTCTCTTCTCTCTCTCTCTTTCTCTCTCTCTCTCTCTCCTCTCTCTCTCTCTCTCTCTCTCTCTTCTCTCTCTCTCTCTCTCCTCTCTCTCTCTCTCCTCTCTCTCTCTCTCTCTCTCTCTCTCTCTCTCTCTCTCTCTCTCTCTCTCTCTCTCTCTCTCTCTCTCTCTCTCTCTCTCTCTCTCTCTCTCTCTCTCTCTCTCTCTCTCTCTCTCTCTCTCTCTCCCTTCTCTCTCTCTCTCTCTTCTCTCTCGTTCGCTCCCCCTCTCTCTATTTCTGGCCTCCTAGACGCAATAACTCTTCTTATTCAAAGAAACGTGAATGGTGTGATAGTCTGCGACTCCAAATCAGCATGTGCGCTACTTGCGCTCTCCTCCCGAAGACGTGTTTGCGCCCGTGTTGTTCAGGAAATGAAATATCAACTCGCCATCGCCCATGACACCTCCCTCATCGCATCCTTGGCGTGGATATCGTCTCATATCGGTCTTGCTGGCAGTGACGCTGTTGATCGCCTCGCCAAGGTTGCCTGCGCACTGGCCTTGGACGACGCCGCTGCTGCACCCTCCCTCCAGTGCTATAGGAAAATCATACACTCTGTCGCGCATAATGTGACAGTGCTTCGTAGGGATGCAGAGCGGGATAGCCGTGTTTCCATACAGCACCATGACCACTTTCTCCATTGTCGTTACTAATATCGCCGACGTGGACTCATGGGGCGCAGACACAATGTTGTAAGTGCTAGGCTACGGTTGGGCTACCGGCCAGTGTGACAGGTCTCCCAGGTAGAGGATGTGCCTCACTACTCTTCTTGTACATAATGTAAAGCTCCTAATGCCAACACTCTTGGCCATTATTGCTTTAAAGGCCCCACAGTGTTAATCTTGCTACCAAGGGGTCAGGATCTGATTCAAATATGTGCCTATTCTCTCTCTCTCTCTCTCTCTCTCTCTCTCTTTCTCTCTCTCTCCTCTCTCTCTCTCTGCTCTCTCTCTCTCTCTCTCTCTCTCTCTCTCCCTCTCTCTCTCTCTCTCTCTCTCTTCTCCTCTCTCTTCTCTCTCTCTCTCTCTCTCTCTCTCTCTCTCTCTGTCTCTCTCTCTCTCTCTCTCTCTCTCTCTCTCTCTCTCGCTTTACATTAGATTTAATTCTCACTCGCCATCCACACCTTGGTGGACGTTAGTTATACCTCTATATATTGTCTTATTGGTTTATGTGTGCGTGCCCTCGGCGTGCCCTGCGAGACACGAATGCTTTGTAATTATTTTTGCTGTTTTTGTTACTAGCTTATCGCCTTCGGGCGTAATAAAATTAAACAATATAATAATCTCTCTCTCATCTATTAGCTATCATTCTATCTGTCACTCCACCAAATTTCTCTCTCTCTCTCTCTCTCTCTCTCTTTCTCTCCCCTTCCCTCTCTCACTCTCTCCCTCCCCCCATCCCTCTCCTGTCCCCTCTCTTTCCATCCCCCTCTCTCTCCCTGTCCCCCCTTTCCCCCCATCTCTCTCTCTGCCACCCCCCCTTTTCTCTTACTCTCTCCCTCTCCCTCTCCTTCACCATATTCGGACATCTAGACATTTATCTATCGTATTGGTCTCCATCACTGCCCACCATTTTTCTCAGTCGCGATGTTCTTATATTACGTCAGCCTTTCACTATTGTCCAATATCCATTACACTTAATGACACACTTCAATTATCTTTTCACAGCCGTGTCTCCATACACTCGGCACATACTGAATTAAAAATACGAGAGAATGTGATTTATCAAACGCGGTATAGAAAATATTGCGGTTTGATGATCATTTGGATCAATCTGTCTTCAGGTCCATTTGCTGTTTTGTTTATTTTTTTCTTTTTTATCCATTTTTGTCTATTTTTCTTTATTCATTCATTTATTTATTTCATTTACTTTTGTGGGCCAACAATGGAAGTTAGTTGGATCAGTTTTCGTGTCATTAGTTTTATTTTTATACGTATCCTCTCTCTTATCTTTATCTGTACTATCTCTCTATCTCTATCACTCCATCTCTCTCTGTTTATCTATTTGTCTATCTATCTATATACCTACCTACCTTTTTTATCTATCTATCCATATGTCTGTCTATACATCTATTTTATAATTTTTCTCTCATTTTTGAGTGTATGCGTCATGAGAAGAACGTCATTGATATTATGAGAGAGAGAGAGAGAGAGAGAGAGAGAGAGAGAGAGAGAGAGAGAGAGAGAGAGAGAGAGAGAGAGAGAAGAGAGAGATGAGAGAGAGAGAGAGAGAGAGAGAGAGAGAGAGAGAGGCCCATCAATATAACAATAATTATAACTTATTCCCAGAAAGAGAGAGAAATATAATAATCCAAGCATCATGAGTACTTGGATATGCTATTGCAGCTATTTGCATGACAACCTCTGAAGGACGAATTATAACAGGTGCAGTAGTGTGATAGACTGAAAACAAGCTTTTGATCAACCAGTCAATCGCGATCGACTAGTTGGCCGCCCCTGATGTTTAGCAACAAATCTACCAAAGTCAATCCTTCTCTTATAACTGTTCAGATGTTAATACTATCTTCGCACGCGTAAACTATTTCTTTTTTTTTATTCCGATGAGAATGATTCATTCACGAAATATTAGAAATTACTACGAAAATATGCCTGGTATGTAACTAT
>NW_020869458.1:394174-409174 GCF_003789085.1 Penaeus vannamei
AATTAGAAAACAACAATAAACCAAAGATAAAAAGATTAACGAAGACACCCGTTGTCGCCCAAAAAGAAAACGGAAATTGGCGCGAATTTCAACCTCCTCCATTCATTAAAATCGGAGGCGATAGTAAGATTCTCGCGCGTAAACAAGAGGCCCATTCACACCTCCCCGTTCATTCATCCTTTTTTTCGCTCTAGAAAGAAAGAAAGGAGAAAGGAAAAAAAAAAGCCCGTTAATGAAGGTAGGTTAAGCGCCTCATTCATTCTGTTAATTGCTTCCGCCGCTAATTACCTGTTGGCGCTGATGGTGAGACGGGGGGGAGGAGGGGAAGGGAGAGAGGGGGGAGGTGAGGCAGCCAATCATACTGACAGAGAATTTTTCTTTTTTCTTTTTTTTTATTCTTGTGTTCGTGTCTTTACGTGTCTATCTCTTTATTTACTTTCTCTCTCTCTTTCGTTCTCTCTATCTATCTACTTATCTATTTCTGTGTGTCTCTCTCTCTTTATCTCTATCTCTATATATTTATCTATCTATCTGTCTGTCTGTCTATATATCTATCCATCTAGTTATCTATCTATCTGTCTGCCTGCCTCTTAATATCATATCAGGAAAAAAATCATAAGCAGATGTTTTATAAATGAAAAGAAAATAAATAAATGCAATAAGAAGGGAGAATAACAACACACATAAACAAAGGTATAGCAATAAAGAAAGAAATAAAGAATGACAAATAAATAAATATGTAAATAAATTAAAAAGTAAATCAATAGATAAGTAAACAAATGAATAGATAAAACATGAATAAAGAAATAAATGAAGAAATTAATGGATAAGTAAGCAAATAAATGCATAAATAGATTAGTAAAGTAAATGAGAAAGTCAAAAAGGGAATAAGTAAAAAGGAGGAATAGATGAATACACAAGTGAAAAAAAATAATAAATGAGTGAATTACATTACGAAAGAAAGAAAGAGTTAATTAGATATCTTTTTTTTAAAATCAGACTGGGGTGGGGAGGGGTGGGGTGGGGGTGGGGGGGAGCCATCTGGCATAAGGTGGAGATCGTCTCAATTGACGCAAAATTACCGCCTCTAACTAGCCCCCCACCTCTGTGCCCCTGCCCCCCCTTCCCCTCACCCCACCCCTCTCTATACCTTCTATTAACCCCCTCCCTTCTCACTCCCACCCTTCTACCCTATCTCGGTTTAACCCCCTCCCCCTCCCCCTCTCCCGTACCTCTGTTAATCCCTCCCTTCTGTTTAACCCCCCTCCCTTCTGTCCTGCACCCTCTCCCCTTCCTCCCCCACCTCCCCTACCCCATCTCTGTCCTTACACTCACTTCAGTTCATCTAATGTCTGTCCTCTCTATCTATCTATCTATTTATCTGTCTGTCTATCTGTCTATCTCTTTATGTATCTCTATATATATCTACGTGTCTATCTATGTGACTCTGTGTGTGTGTTTGTGATTCTCTCTCTCTCTTTCTCTCTCTCTAATTCTTTCACTCTCTCAGTTGATCTCTCTATATATCTATCGGTCTATCATATATCTATCTACATAGTATTTAATTATCTATATATCTATATATAAATAGATGAATGAATAAATAAATAAGCAAATAATTATATATATACATATGCATATATTTGTGTGTGTCTATGTGTACGTGTGTGTGTGCGTGAGTGTAATACATGCATACATGAAATATATATATATATATATATATATATATATATATATATATATATATATATATATATATATATATGTGTGTGTGTGTGTGTGTGTGTGTGTGTGTGTGTGTGTGTGTGTGTGTGTGTGTGTGTGTGTGTGTGTGTGTATGTATGTATATATAAATGTAAGAATGCAGATCTTTCTCTCTCTTTTACTAATTTTTTGTATCTGCGTATATCTATTCCTCCTCCTCCTCCTTACACCCTCCCTCCCACCTCTCCTCCCTCCTCCTCTCCATCCCTCCCTCCCCCTCCCCTCCCTCCCCTCCTCCCTCCCTCTCCATCCCCCACCCTTCGCGCATCCTCCTATCCTCCTCCCTCCCCTCCCTCCCCCCTCCCTTCCTCCCTCCTCCCCTCCCTCCTCCCTCCCCCTCACCTCCTTCTCTACACGTGGGAAAATCAGACAGGTGCCAGTGTAAGGCGCTGAATGGGACCTGATGCCCGGCAGAACTTCCTCTTTGCTTTTTTTTGTTTTTTTTTTGTCTTTTTTGGGGGATGCGGAGGAGGAGGGGAGAGGGTGGTGGGGGGAGGGGGTGGGGTGGGGGGTAGTGGGGGTGGGGGTGGGGGGGGATGGGGGTGATGTGGAATTCGTTCTTTTTGTTTGTTGTTGTTTTTTTGTTTGTTGGTGTTTAAGGTCGTGTTTGTTTGTGTGTTTGTTTGTGAGATTCTTTTCTTTTCTTTTTTTTCTTTATTTCAATTATTTGTGGATTTCATTCGTGGCTTTGAGAAGAATTTCGAAAAATT
This sequence comes from Penaeus vannamei, assembly GCF_003789085.1. NCBI lineage: Eukaryota > Metazoa > Arthropoda > Malacostraca > Decapoda > Penaeidae > Penaeus > Penaeus vannamei. The sequence goes on from NW_020869458.1 coordinate 396,649, forward strand.
TTTTGGGACATCTTTATTTCTTGTTTCTTTTTGCAGTGTTGTTGCTTTTTGTTGCTGTTTTTCTTTTTTGTTTTTGTTTCTCTTGGTTTTCTTTTACTTTGGAATACACAACATTTCTTCTAAAATCTATATATAGCACATTTTTTTCACAAATAATCCTTAAAAGGTTATTTTCAATATTTTTTTTTTTCCAAATCTCACCGGGTAGGATAAAAACCCTAAAACAAACCAATTTTTCTAGCATAAAAAAACAAAATAACAATCCATGATACAAAAACACACCATAACAGATAATATTCCTTAATATTTCACCTAAAACAAATCCACATGTCGAAAGGTAGAGTTGACATTCAAGCGCGTGTGTGACCTATGACACCGAGGCGATAAGAGCGAATCACGGTTCATTTAGCTAACAATTTCGACCAATTTATCACGGCGACCGGAACGTCTCGATCACCTCCCCCCCCTAGCCCCTACCTCCTCCCCACCCACCCACGCTTCGTCACACCACAAAACATCCCCTTTCCTACTTTCTCCTCTCTTTATTCCTCTTTCTCCTTCTCTTCTTCCTCTTTTTCCTTCTCTTCATCTTTTTGTTGTTCTTATTGTTATTCGTTTGTTCTTTTTCTGATTCTTATTTCCTTTCTTCATTCTTCTTCTCGTTCTTCTTCTTCTTCTCTTCTCTTCTTCTCCTCTTCTTCTTCTTCTTCTTCTTTCCTCTTCATTCCTCCTCTTCCTCCTCTTCTCCTCTTCTTTTTCCTCCTTTTCCTCCATCTCTTCCTTCTCCTCCTCCTCTTTTCCTCCTCCTCACCTCCTCCTCCTCTCCTCTCCTCCTCCCCTCCTCCTCTCCTCCTCTCCTCCTCTCTCCTCTCTCCTCTCCTCTCCTCCCTCCATTCCGTATACTATGACCCTTACCCTTGACCTTCGCCCATAATTGAAGAATAAATTGCATTTTTTCTTTTTTTTTTTCGTGTGCAAGGAGAAGCGATAAGCCATATGTGGTTTTAAGACAATTTTTTTTTTTACTATTCTTGGGAGAGGAAAATAGGGACGGGGTGGGGGTAGGGGGGTAGGGGGAGGGGAGAGGATGTGTAATATCATCCCCTCGATCGGCGAGCTAATTTCCTTGTGGTATGAGGTCGGAAGGGCTGTTATCGCATGCCCAGACGCTCCACAACGACTTGGGGTAACGGAAGCATAGGTAACCTGACGACAGTATGTAGGTATCAATAAATGTATGTGTACATGTGTGCGTTTCTGTACATGTGTGCGTTTCTGTACATGTGACCTATGTGCGTGTGTGCGTTTCTGTGCACCTCAACACATACCCTTTTCCAAGCATCATCTCCCTCAACACACATGCTGCATTCCACCTCCCCCCCTCACCCTCATCTCCCTCACACACACACTCACTCACAAACACACACTCACACAGCACTCATCAACACATACGCATTCCACCCTCCCACCCTCACCTCATCTCCCCACCCACCTCATCTCCCTCACCACTCACACTCACTCACAAGCACACACCCTCACTCCACACATACAACCACAACACTCACACAACTCATTTCCTCTCTCCCACATATGCATTCCACCCTCTCCCCCCTCACCCTCATCTCCCTCACACCACACTCACAAACACCCTCACTCACAAACACACACACCTCACTCATGCCCTCACTCCACACATACGCACTCCACCCATACCCTCATCTCTCCTCCCCTCACCCTCATCTCCCTCCCCCTCACCTCCTCTCACTCCTCACCCTCATACGCCCGACAGGTGTCGTACGGGTCCCTTCCTTACGCCCGACAGGTGGCAGGTCTGGTCGGCGACGAAGTAATGGTGGTTAAAGTTAAAAATGCGTAGGAATTTCGTAATGATAATCGCCCACCTTCCGGTACAGGGCGTAGAGATGGAGAGTGAGGGCGTGGGCGTCAGCGTGCGGGCGTGGGGGATGCTGTAGGAGGTCGTGGGCGGGAAGGAGTTAAGGTGGGTGTCTTGGGTGAGCTAAGGTGGGCGTCGTGGTTGAGTTAGAGTTCCTGTAATTGTCTGATTGCTTGTTTGGTTGTTTGGGTAAGTGGGTGGTTGCTTTTAGTTTTAATTTCGCTTTCTCTCTTTTCAATAGTTCTTAGTTTGTTTGTTTGTTTGTTTCCCTGATTGTGGTGTTTTGATGTTTCTTTCTTTGCTAAAAGAAAAAAAATCATTCTTTTTACTTTTTAATGCTTGTTTTTTACCTTATTTATTTCATTTTCATTTGTTTGTTTATCTTCGAATTATATATATATATATATATATATATAATATTATATATATTATAATTTTTTTTTTTTTTTTTTTTTTTTTTTTTTTACTTATTTTTGCTTCCTTCCATTTCCACACTGATTCCCCTTTTTTATCATTTCTTTCTTTCTTTCTCCGCTATCTTACATTTTCTACCCTTTATTTTGTTCATCTATCATCATTTCTTATTGATTTACTTTTTTTATCTGTTTTCTTCTCCTTATCTACCAACCTGCTTAAGCTCCTTCTTTATCAGTCTCTCTCCTCTTCACTCTTTGTTTCAGTCCTTATCTCAAGGCTTATTTATTTTCCTTATCTTGTTCATGTTCATCTTTTTTACTTATATGTTTTTTTTTTTTTCTTTTCTTCTCTTTATCTTTTTTATTTGTTTTCTCTTTTTCTATTTTTATTATTCAATCTCTTCATCTTCATATTTATTGTTCTATGGGAGAGAGAGAGAGAGAGAGAGAGAGAGAGAGAGAGAGAGAGAGAGAGAGAGAGAGAGAGAGAGAGAGAGAGAGAGAGAGAGATGAGAGAGAGAGAGAGAGAGAAGAGAGAGAGAAAGAGAGAAGAGAAGAGAGAGAAAGAGAGAGAGAGAGAGAAGAGAGAGAGAAAGGGAGAGAGAGCAAAAGGGTAGGATTTATTTTTCGACGCAAATTATCCGAATTTTATCCACGATTATCCATTCTATGAGAGGATAATCACACTCACTCGCAAAAGACGAAGCGGGGAGAGGGGAGGGAGGGAGGAGAGAGGGGAGGGCGGGAGGAGAGAGGGGTGGGAGGGAGGGAGAGAAGAGAGTGGTGGAGAGGAGGGAAGGGAGAGGGGAAGAAGGAGGAAGGGAGGAGGAGGAGGGAGGGAGGAAAAGGAGTAAGGAGGGATGGGAGGGAGGGGAGAGAAGAGGGAGATGAGGAGAGAGGAAGGGAAAGAGAGAGGGGGGGAAGGAAGGAAGGAAGAGTTAGGGAGAGAGGAGAGTGCGAGACGGTAGAGGGTGAAGAAGAAGGAAAGAGAAAGAGAGAAGGAGAGAGAGAGAGAGAGAGAGAGAGAGAGAGAGAGAGAGAGAGAGAGAGAGAGAGAGAGAGAGAGAGAGAGAGAGAGAGAGAGAGAGCATGAGAGAGAGGAGAGAGAAAGAATGATAGAGAGAAGAGAGAAAGAGAGAGAGAGAGAAAGAGAGAGAGAAAGAAGAGAAGAGATAGAGAGAGAAGGGAGAGAGAGCAAAGGGTAGGATTTATTTTTCGACGCAAATTATCCGAATTTTTTCCACGATTATCCATTCTATTGAGAGGATAATCACACTCACTCGCAAAAGACGAAGCGGGGAGGAGGGGAGGAGGGAGGAGAGAGGGGAGGGGGAGGAGAGAGGGGTGGAGGGAGGGAGAGAAGAGAGTGGTGGAGGGAGGAAGGGAGGAGGGGAAGAAGGGAGGAAGGGAGGAGGAGGGGAGGGAGGGAGGAAAAGGAGTAAGAGGGATGGGAGGGAGGGAGAGAAGAGGGAGAAGGAGAGAGGAAAGGGAAAGAGAGGGGGGGGGAAGGAAGGAAGGTAGGGAGAAGGGAGAGTGCGAGACGGTAGAGGTGAAGAAGAAGGAAAGAGAAAGAGAGAAGGAGAGAGAAGAGAGAGAGAGAGAGAGAGAGAGAGAGAGAGAGAGAGAGAGAAGAGAGAAAGAGAGAGAAGGAGGTGAGACAGGGAGAGGGGGGGGGAGCTAGATAATTATAGGAAGGTCCGAGATGGGGTTGAGTGGTTTCAGGATGGAGGGGAGAGAGGGGGGGAAGGAGAAGGGGGGAGGGGGGATAGAGGAAGCTATGGGGGCCGTCCCTATCCCCTCCCCACCCCTCCCCACCCTCCCGACCCCTCCCACCCTCCCCACCCTCCCCCACCCCATCCCCCCTCACCCAAAGCCGGGTAAGCACGGGCGTGTGAGAGTTAACAATACGTGATAAGGATCAGTGCGTCCAGAAGCCGAGGTTTTGGGGTTGTCGTGGGCGTGGGCGTGGGCGTGGGAGGGCGCTCGGAATGCCCTGTCGGTGTATTTTTCTTATTTTAAATCTATTTTGTCTTTATGTAGGTTGATTGAGAGATAGATAGATAGGTAGGTAGATAGATGCAGATATAGGTATAGATGTAGTTATGGATTTAGTTATAGTTAAAGATATAGATGCTTGTGTATGTATGTATGTATATGTATGTATGTATGTATGTATGTATGTATGTATATGTATGTATGTATGTATGTGTATGTATGATGTATGTATGTATATGTGGTGTATGTATGTGTATGTAAATATGGTGATGTATGTGTATGTAAATATGTGTATGTATGTGTATGTAAATATGGTGTATGTATGTGTGTGCGTGTTTGTCACCGATCCATGAGAAACAACGGCAGATGTTCAGTGAGTGACACAAGAACGTTTTCCAAATCTGTAATTCTTTTCCGAACCTCGAAATCTAATTTTTGGGTTGTTAGTACAACCGCCCTCCTCCCTCTCCCCCCCCGCCCACCCCGCCCATCACCCCCCCCTCCCCCCACCCCTCCCCAGGTGGTCAGCAGCCCGGCCAAGGTAGAGTTCCCACGGTCAGCTCCACCTCACTCCGCATGTGTTGTGTGTGTGTGCGTGCGTGTGTGTGTGTGTGCGTATGAGGGAGGACCGACACGTGTGCGTGGTTGTGTGTGACCGCACGCACCCCCGCCACGCCGTGACCGCGTGTGCTCGTAACGTCCTCACCAACACGTGCATACGCGTCGAGTGAGGGAGATTTACGTACACGTGCGTCTGGCGAGAGTGTGTACGCAGCGACACGTGTGGATGAGAGTGCTACCTGCAATTACCGAACGCGCGTGTGTATCCCACGCCGACACGTGTTCTCACTGGCCTGCACGTGCACCCACTCGCCACCTACACGTGTTGGTACACACGCCTCGATCGCCCATTGATCTGAAATCACAACTGCATTTACTCACGTTGTCTCTATAAACAACCATAAAATAAACAATATAATACACATTGTCTATAATATAACCACGTTGTCTCTATAAACAAACATAAAAAAAAAACAAATATAATACACATTGTCTATAATATAACCACGTTGTCTCTATAAACAGTCTATAATATAACACGTTGTCTCTATAAACAAACATAATATAATACACATTGTCTAAATATAACCACGTTGTCTCTATAAACAACCATAAAATAAACCACACATTGTCTATAATATATTGTCTCTATAAACGCGTCTATAGCTCCAATAATACACAGACTTCAAACCAAAAACATACATATAAATCTAAAATTCTTTATAGCAAGTACAGTTACACAACGAACATAAATCAGCGCAATGCAACACAACAGAGCGGCAGGACTGTCAATATGCCAATAACTCTTTGCAAATAACTCTTAAAAGCACTCTTAACGGCTCGCCATCGCGTTTTGCACAAGGGATCGGCGGCAACTGCTTTCCGTCTGCAAATAACGTTTTGCAAATTGGAATGAAGACATTAAGAGATGATTTTCCTTTGTCAGCGGTGGTATTTAATTTGCAAAGTTAATACGCAATAAAGATTGTGTGTATGTGTATATATATATATATATATATATATATATATATATATATATATATATATATATGTGTGTGTGTGTGTGTGTGTGTGTGTGTGTGTGTGTGTGTTGTGTGTGTGTGTGTGTGTGTGTGTGTGTGTGTGTGTGTGTGTCATGCACGCTCGTATGTCCGACAGATAGAGAAAGAGAGAGAGAGAGAGAGGAAAGAGAGGACAGCCAGCGTGTGTGCGTGCGTGCGTGTGTACGTCCCCCCGCTCGTGTGATCAAGTAGCGTGCCGTTATGCACACTCAAGAGCGACAGTTAAAAGGTCACCGTAGCTGCGTGGGAAGCGGTCTTCCTCGGCCTGAGAACACCGAGATAAGAAAGCCTGCGAGAAAACAACCTCTCCTTATCGCTGAGCCTCGTCGCCCTCGAGACAATGGTGAGAACAGTCCTTATCTTTGGTTCGCGTGCGGTGGGGGCCTTGCTGGTGTCCCCCCCCCTTCTCTTTTCTCTCTCTCTCTCTCTCTTCTGTCTCTCTTCTCTCTCTCCTCTTCTCTCTTCTCTCTTCTCTCTTCTCTCTTCTCTCTTCTCTCTTTCTCTCTCTTCTCTCTCTTCTCTCTCCTCTCTCTCTCCTCCTCTTCTCTCTCCTCTTTCTCTGGTCTCTCCTCTCGCTCCTCTCTCCTCTCATTTCTCCTCTCTCTCTCTCTCCTCTCTCCTCCTCTCTCTCTCCTCTCTCTCCTCTCTCCCTCTGTCTCCTCCCTCTCTCTCTCTCTCTCCCTCCCTCTCTCTTCCTCTCCTCCTCTCTCCTCTCCTCTCTCTCCCCTCCCTCCCTCTCTCATCCCCCTTCCTCTTTTCTTATCCTCTTTCCATTTCAACAAAACAAACAAACAAAAAAAACAAGAATAAGAACATCGTATTAATTAATCATAAACACAATCAATATAACATAAATAATGTAATAAATTATAAATCATCATAACAAACAAATCTTCCTCTTTTTTCCCCACTTATTTCTCCTTCTTTGTCTTTCGTCGACAAACAAACAAACAAACAAACACACGATTACTCTCGCCAGGTAAGTTTTCCTCTCACCCGGATGCCAACAGGTGAGAGGGGGGGAGGGGGAAGGGGGGGAGGGGAGAAGGGGGTATCGGCCTCCCCTCCCTCTCCCTCCCTCCCCCCCCTCCCTACCCCCTCCTCCTCCTCCTTCGATAGCTACTGATACGTTATCGCTTGTAGTTGTTCCTTGGAAGTGGTGCCTAGGTCCTTTCCCACGCTTTGGCCCTGTCTTTGTCGCCTCTTTCTCTCTCTCTCTCTCTCTCTCTCTCTCTCTATTTTCTTCGGTTTTTGTTATTTCCCTGATTTCCTTTTTTAGTTATTCTATTTTATTTTTTTTTTTTTTTTTTTTTCTTTACTTCTTTTTTCTTTTTTTTTTTTTTTTTTCTTATTTTTCTTCTTATTCTTTCTTCTTTTTCTTCTTTTCTTTCTTCTCTCCTTCTTATTATCATAATTTTGCTTGTAATCTCCATCTCCTTCTTTTCCTTTTCCTCCTCCTCCTCCTTCTTCATCTCTTCTTCCTTTCTTGTTATGCTGTTCTTGTTCTTTAACGTATTATTAATATTATTACAATTATTCCACTCTTCCGTCTCAATTTTTTTTCTCTCTCTTTCTTTTTACTTTCATACATCGCAAATAAAAGCTTGCCTGATCAATTACATCTATACATTATATCTAATCCATATTAAAAAGAAAATACAAATCGAATCAAGTTTTTATTTCCTATTATTTTAGTTTATTTTTTGTTTTATTTTTTTTTTCTGAGATGCTCACCTCCCCCCCCCCTTTTAAAACCCCACAAACCTCTAACCTAAACCGAAATAGGTTACCGGAAGGTGGAAACTATATCACCCCCTCCCCCCCCAAAAAAAAGAGGGGGGGAGGACCCTTTCAAGAATCAACATCTGTCGGCGATCGTTTTAATCCGCGGAGTCGCTGTATCGAGGCCCACCTACCTCCGACACCTTTTGTGCTTCTTATCAAAGCCGACAGATGGCGCCGCGATCTGCGACTGTTAGGACAATGGCAAAACCCGACCGGAAGTTATGTCTAAATGCGACCGAAATTCTCCCTTCCCCGGATTATTGCGCCGATGACCAGCGGTGGGATAAGAAGGAGGAAGAAGAGGAGAAGAGGAAGGAAGGAAAAAGACAGAGGAGAGAGGAAGGGAAAAGGGAGAAAGAGATGGAATTAACATGGAGACCCACTGACCACGACCTAACTTTTAAAGAGAGCGATCCGCGTAAGAGGGACCGTCGAGTTGCCAATCCCTAATTTCGGGGACTTTAAAACAATCGCTAATCTATAACCCCCAAAAATAAAATAAATAAATAAATAAATAAACCAATCTAAAAAAAAAGGTACACAAACCCCAAAAAAAAAAACTGAATCCACGTCAATAAACAACAACCCAAAAAAATCAGAAAAAAAAAGCCAAAACTCCCCCCCCCCAACAAATTTTAAATAACACCACGCACCTTCCCCACCCGCCCGTCCGTGATTACACCCCGTCCTTGAGTGGGTGTGATTAGGCCCAGGTAAGAATGAATGAAAATGCTAATGAATGGAGCCTCTCGTCCGACGAACCGCGAAACGACACCCCCCCTACCCCTACCCCCTCTCCACCCCATCCTACCCCCCCACCACCCCCGACAGAGACCCCCGGACCCACCCGATAGAAACCCCTCCCCCTCTCCCCCAGCCCCTCTCCACCCCACCCCCGACAGAGACCCCCCGACCCACTCCACCCCACCCGAAAACCCCCCCCTCCTCCCCCCCCCACCCCCCCCCCCACCCGACGGAGTCCCCCCCCCCCGACAGGAAATGCACGGCCGCTGAGACCCTCTCCGACCGCCTTAGAACCTGATCTTGGGGGGGGGGAAGAGAACATTTAAATAAGGAAAAAGAGGAATGTTTCTCGAGCTGAGACGGACACACACACACCCCTCCCCCCTCCTCCCCTCCTCCCCCCTCCCCCCCCTTCCCCTTTCCCCTTCCCCCCCCCAGGCCAACCACCGTCGCTAACTTCTATGTCCGGAGAAGAATCGAAAAAAAAATGTACATATCACTCAAATTTGAAAAAAAAAAAAACATATCACTCAAATTTGAAAAAAATATATATATTTTATGTACGTATATTATCAAGCATGAATCGATAAAACGTACAAATTTGATGAAAGTGGATAAAATAGGTAAAAAAAAAAAAAGGTACACAATGAATTAACAATGAATCAAAAAAGTAAATAGGTGATTAATAATGCATAAGAAAATGTATACAAATATTAATGACTCCAAAAATTACTCAAAAACGCAATTAATCAAAAAAGAATTGAAAAAGACACATAAAACGAAAAAAAAATAAAAAATCAAAAACGATTCATAAAAAATATTAGAAAAAGAAGGAACCAATTTATTACAATTTCATTTATAAAAAAAAAACCATAGCAAAATAAACACAAAAATATCACGTAATTACATGAATGAATAAAATTGCTGGAAATCAAAGACAAAAATCCATCACAACGAAAAAAATAATAAATGTAATTTGAGAAAGTTAAAGAAAGTAGAAGAAAGAAGAAGAGAATAAGAAAGAAGAAGAGAATAAGAAGAAGAAGAAGAATAAGAGAAAGAAAAGAAGAAGATGATAAGAAAGAAGAAAGAGAATAAGAAGAAAAGAAGAAGAAATAAGAAGAAAGAAGAGAATAAGAAGAAAGAAGAAGAATAAGAAAGAGAAGAGAATAATACGAAAGAAACAGAAGAAGAGAATAAGAAAAGACAAAGGAGAAGTTGATACCACGCAAAGAACCAGATAACGACGCAATAAGAAAGAAACAGAAAGAAGAAATGACATCAAGAACAGAAGAAAGAACATAAGCAAAGCCAAAGAAGAAGCACGCAACTACATAACCAGAAGAAAGATAATAAGAAAGAAAGTAAGATTAGAGAATAAGACAGAAAAGAAGAAGACGTAATAAGAAAGAAAAGAGAAGAAGAACAGAAGAGACCTCAAATTAAGCACACTGACGCATCGCATGTGCTTATAGAAGGCCGGGATGAACGATACACAGGACGACGGTCACCTTTAGCCGATGTTGCTGACAGACGATGATAAAGATACGAATCAATGACTACAACACGCGCGCGCACACACACACAAGCAACACACAAAATACACATACAACACCACACACACTACACACAACACACACACACAATATAATAAACACACACACACGACGACAACACACACACAAACACAAACAACACAAACACAACACAATACACACTACAAGATATATACCACACACACGACACACAACTACGTACAATTCATACATAAAAGAGCATACAAGCTATACACATGTATACAACACAGCACACCACCAATATATATATATCACATGACAGATAGATAGCAACACGCAGCCTACATGTCACACAAATACATAACACAACACAAAAATAAAACACTACGAGGAAGGAGAGAGAAGAAGAGAGAAGAGAGAGAGAGGAGAGAGAGAGAAGAGAGAAGAAGAGAGAGAGAGAGGAGAAGAGAAGAGAGACGAGAGAACCCAGAGACAGGGAGAACGGATAGAGAGAAATAAAAAAAAAAAGAAAGAGAAACAGAAACAGACGACCAACAACAAAAGACAGAGAGAACGACAGAGAGAGAAAAAAGAGAACGCCACAAAAAAGATAAATAACCACATAAGAAGAAGGCACGTTTAAAAAAGGGACTTTCCCACGACCCGAAATAGAAAGATTTGTCCCCCTGTCGACCCGAGCACCCATCCGTACAGACTAATCCCGCCTCCTCCATACGTAGGAGATTCTTAAGCAGAAAATCCGCTGCCTTCCAAATCGGGAAAGATAGACAGATCCCCACAAATTCGACACAGAAACCCGATGAAAGACAGGTGCCACGATCGAAAAAGTGATACCCCGCCACCGCATTTCGTCCGCCCTTTCACTCTTCTCCTCTCCACTCTTCTCTTTCTCTCTCTCTCTCTCCCCTCCCTTCCTTCTGTCTGTCCTTCTGTCTCGCTCTCTCTACTCTCTATTTATCTATCTATCTATCTCTTTCTCTTTCTCTTCTCCTCCTCTATTACTTTCTTATCTTTCTTTCTCTTTCTTCTCCTCTATCTCCCCTCCTCCCCTCCTCTCACCCGTCTCACCCTCACCCACTATACCCGCTGCTCCTTCTCGTCTCTATCTCCCCTCTCCTTCCCTTCCTCATCACTCCACTCTCTCTCTATCTATCTATCCTATACCCTCCATATTCTAATTACCTACTCTCGTCTCCTCTCCCTCTCTTTCTCCCTCCCCTCCTTCAATTCCTCCTCCATGCCCCCCTCTCCACCCTCCTTTACTCCTTCCTCCCTCACCTCCTCCTCTCCTCTCCGTCCTCCCCCCTCCCTACCTGTCCTCTCCCTCTCCCCTACCCTCACCTCTCCCCTCTCCCTCTCGCCTCCTCCCCCTACCTCCTCTCTCTGCACTCCACCATCCTTCCTCTCACATACTCCTTCTTTCTCCCTTCCCTCCCTTCCATCTCTCTCTTCTATGATTTTATTTTTTTTCGTTCTTTTTCCATCTTACTCTTTCATCTCTTTCCAACTTTTTTTCTTCCTTCTCTCCTTCTTACAATTTTTTTCCCTCATCGTCTCTCTCTCTCTCTCTGGTCAACTCTTATACCCTGCTCCCTCACTTGATCAGCCTGATTACGATTCTCTTCAATCTTGATATGGGATTAAAACTATCCGTAGAGGCAGTTCAATAAAACATCGACAAATGTCACGAGCTTGAACAGAAGGTCGAGAGCGACGAAAATGAGAGTATGCCCAGAACCTATCGTCATACAAGCGCATTGTGCGCAATGTTACATCAGAAAGTGTCACACAGACGCTTCCGCAGTAATAGACGCCAAATGACGGCTTGTATTATTCTCCATCCACCCTCTATTCTCCACACCTTCCCATATTTCACTTACACTCTCATACCCCACCTCCAGTCTATCTCGTCCCTTATCCCCTCTCTCCCCCCTAACTCCCTACCCTAACCCCCTCTTCCCCCCCCATCGCCGCTCTCTGTCTTTACCCCTCTATCCTAAGCACATAACGACGTTCTCACATCACCCTCTCTCCCTCCCCCCACCCCCACTCCCCCTCCTTCACGCGCTTCATCCTCCACCCGACGCACCGGGCTCTAGCAAATTTCTGTTAGATGCGACGCAAGCAATAAAAATTACACTTTACCTATAAACCAAATACTTTTTATCCCCCACACTAACCATATACTGAATTGAAAAAATCACTCTCTCACAACAACATATCCAACCGCACGTACGCACACATCCTTTGGTTGCGGAGACTCTTCTAAAGCATAAAAGAGGCATTCAATGGAATGAGCTGTTCGTTTCATTCCCAAATAAGAATAAAAAAGATGACCTTATGGCCCCGCCTCCCTGTGCCTCGTGCCAGTGGCTGCCACATGTCGCCAGCCAGCTCAACTGCTCATCCCGCGCGCACCGCCAGCATCACCCCGTTCAAACTGGACTGATTTTTTTTTTTTTTACTCTTTTTTTATCCTATTTCCATTCTTATTCAGTTCGAGTTTCATTGTTTTGATATTTTGTATATTAG
>NW_020869458.1:419174-421674 GCF_003789085.1 Penaeus vannamei
ACATATACACACACACACAGACACACACACACACACACACACACACATATATATATATATATATATATATATATATATATATATATATATATATATATATATAGAAACGGTTAAATAAAATAATTGTTTTATTTAGCAAAAGGTATTCTTTAAACATTTTTTTCTGATAACAGAAAACAACAGGTAAAGAAATCCAAAGGCAATGATAATTTCACAGCTTTTAAACCTTAAACCTTAAACACCTTTCATCACGTATAATCTTCCGATATAATAAAACAAACACACATGTACACATATATACAACAAAGCAACACAAATATCAAAATTCACGCGGACATCAACGAAGGGGCGAGATACAAGAGGGCCTCGGGAAACGGCGCCAACTGGGCAAGGGAAGGCCACCTATCCGTCTATGTATTGCGTCACAGTCGGCGGAATGTATGGTATGTTACGATATATCTTACATATATTGCAGCGACTGGCATAAGGACATTAACGAAATGACGGAACTTCAGACTGTTAGAGTATATGGTCTTCCAATAACATATAGGATACGGAGTCATATAGAATCACATACACGTACATACCTACATATAAATATGCAGTATATATATATATATATATATATATATATATATATATATATATATATATATATATTATATATATATATATATGTAAACATACATTTACGACTTTGTCTCTAAAGTTTCACACTCTCCAAAATTTCCTGCTCGGAATCTTTCATTTGTTCGTTCTGTTCTTGTTCTTCCACTGTCTTTTGTTGTCGTTTCTCTTCTTCATCTCCTTGTTGTTCTTGTTTACCTTCCTGTATTTCTTGTTTTTGTTGTTCTTGTTCCTCTCTTTGTTGCCGCTCTCTCCGCCTCCGTTCCTCCAGCGCGCTCGTCTCCCTGGCCGCCTCGAGGGCCTTCATCTCCTCGTAGAGCGAGTTCTCGGAGTCGTGACTCGAGAGCCGCCCCTCCTCTGCGGCCAGGCTCCTCCGCTGCGCCTCCTCCTTGTCTTTGCCCAGCAGGATCCTGAGGGCGTCCCTGTCGATGTAGTCGTAGTCGTGGTCCTCGTCGTCGTCCTGGGCGAGGAGCCACGCAGGCTTTTCCAGCTCTCTGGGGTCGGCGTAGTCGTGGTCCTCGTCGTCGGCGGCGCCCTGGATGCGGAGCCACGGCGGCGTCTCCAGCTCCTTCGGGTCGGCGTAGTCGCCTTCCCCGTCGTCGGCGCCCGACCAGGGGGCCTCCTGCGGGTCCTTCGCGTCCCCGTGGCAGGCGTTGTCCTGCCACTCTAAAGTCCTCCTGACGTCGGCGGCTTCCGTTGGGGGTGAAGCACCGTCGGGGTGGTGGGGCAGGGAGGGGGGCGAGGTGGAGGGGAGAGGAGGAGGAGCCAGGTCAGGAAGTCCGCTCAGGTCCCGCGAGGCTTGGCTCCGGTGACCTCCGCCTCCGCCCTTGGAACGCCCGTTCGGAACGGCAACGGCGTCCGAAGCGAGGAGCGTCGAGTACCTCTGGCCGAGGGGCGACTTGCCCTCGGCCAGAGAGGGCGAGGGCGACGAGGAAAGGGCGGGCTGAGCACACGCGCTGGACTGCCGAAGGGCTTCGGGCTCCTGCGACGAGGCTCTCCTTCTCAACCTGAAGCAGACCGCCACGGACACCAAGGCCACGATAGCCAGGAGGACGAGCAGCGCCACAGCCACGGGGAGCCACACGCTGTCACCCCCCGGCGTGGGTTCTGTGGTAGCGACGTCGGGAGGAGCTGGAAACAGGCATAAGAGAACACATGAACAAATCGTGATCGGAAAGAATACATTCCTATACCAAGAACGCTTCCTTCTCGGGTCTGGCTGCACTGTCTTAATTTCAATTATCTTTACTATTTGCATTGCGTGCCTTCCGTTCCCCGGTATACTGAAAAGGTACATGTTATCAGACTAAAAGCGCAGCAAAGTCACAACAAAAAGAGACCATTCATCTACCTCAATCCATTCTAAGGATGCTGAATATTACAACAATTTTATGACAGGAAGAATACATATAGGATCTACATATCTAAAATAATAATCATAATAATAAACAAATGAATAGAATAACACAACCTACAATAAGTGACAGTAACAATAGATCAGCGAAAAGGAAATAAGCATCTGTTGCAAAGGCAGACAAGTCAACGACCAAAGGGATATCCGGAGCTCACCTTCTGCAGGCTGTTCGCAGCTGAGACAGACATTCGTAAGGGAGTCTGGGGAGAGAAAAATAAAAGCAGGTCAAGATTGGATCACTGAGAATGGTAATAACGTTAATGAAAATAATCATGATAATGATAATAGTAGAAATGATAATAATAACAATAATTATGATAATAATAACAAATATGATAATAATAATAATGATAATAATAACAATAATTATGATAATAATAATAACAACAATAATAATGATAACTATAGTAATGATAATCATCATCATGGACATACCACTCCTACTACCAACATCAATAA
>NW_020869458.1:426674-430466 GCF_003789085.1 Penaeus vannamei
CCCACTCTATTTTTTCCGCTCTACAACATGGCGGTGTCCATTTCTCTCTATCTACGCGCGTCCGTCTCTGTAACTTCTACCGTCTCTTGTTTACTTTTGATGCGACGGATACTGCGCCATCTAAGAGTCACGTTTAGAAACATGAAACAGATTGCGAGGTAGTTGGACTTCTGATTGCGAATGTGCTCTACGTGAGAGTGTATGTGTAGCTAGCAATAAATACACGCGATTATAAACACATGTGCATTAAAAAACACTTGTTTTTAACACTATTTCTGCCGTCCACCTTCCCTCGGCTCCCATCACCCACCCTTGCAATCGGTTGCAAACTCCATTCCTTTGGTTTTGTTGATCCTCAATACTGGATTGTTCTTCGTCTCAAATACTTCCAGGAAATCGCCCACGACCAGGACTGCGATGCTGCGCTCCGAAACCTGTTGTAAAGAGAACAGGGGTCTGTTGTTAGAATGTTTAGCTCTTGAAAGGAACACATTTACCATTACCATAAGTTACCATACAATACTATAGTTACCAGTGATTTTACCATCGTAAATTCGTGAGTGAATCCGGGCCCATTTCATTAAAATTGTGCGAGACCCGACCCAATAATTTTACGCCCATACGGACATGCAAGTACGCTGAAATTAATGCATATCTGTCTACTTATCTGCTAAATATGCATTTCATCTATCTAAAAGGAAAATACGCATGTTTCGAATGACAGGTATACATTAACTTCTGTGAATATGCATGTCCGTATAACGAAAATCTATTGGGTCGGGCCTCGCACAATTTGGACAAACCGGCCATATCTGTACAGCTCAGGACGAATAAAATTCCATTGCAAGTGTTCCCCACGCTTGGCAACACTGTCATGCGAGGTTTCCGAGGTTGTCATGCAGGTAGTATATGATAATTATGTAAAATGACACTTTTTTCTTACTTAACTGAACTTTGCAAAGATCAACACAAAAATCTGATTGACCTAATTCGGTACTAACAGAATTATTGCACCGAAGAGAAAAATAGACATTAATGAAATAAAAGTCAGGTGTTCCGACCTCTAAACATTCCCCTTTGGAGCATACTGTGGAATATGACATTTGTCAATGCTTATTATGTTCTCGAAAATATCTTTATGTTAATGATATTGCTATATCTTAAAACAGAAACGTTTCGTGATAGGTTATGCTTACGCGAACTTCACTCCTTTTACTTGCCAGTGAAACACAACTTGGTATTAATGATCCTCCATAGTAGAAGATCAAATGAAAGGGGTCGCTGCGCCGTCGCCTGAGGGAGCTCCGCATGCAAGCGCCTTTTGCGGAAGCCTCGAAGTCACGCGAAAAAAATGGAATGCGTGTTGGTGTGATAGGGTCCTTTCACCCCTCTCTTCCACTCTTCAACCCCCACTCTGCCACTCCGGCCGGCCCCTCCCCTCCCCCTCCCAGGCCTCTCTCACACGCCCCTACCCTTCCTCCTTTCACCCATCACTCCTACTCCCTTACCCCTCCCACTTTACGTCTCTCTCCCAAAACTTTCCCTTCTCACCCCTCGCGCACACGCTAAAATTTCTCCCCTTTTCACCCTTCTCTCTCACTCTCCAACTCCTCCCCTTTCCATCCGTCACGCCCACTTTCCATCCCCTCTTCCTCTCAGCTCTCTCCCACTCCTCAACCCTCCCCTTTTTACCTCTACCTTTCGTATTCCACAGCCCCTCCCTCATTTACCCCTCCTTCCCACTCCCCAACTTTTTTTTCACTCTTCTCTCTCTCCCACTCCCCAGCCCCTGCAACCTCCCCAATCCCTACCCCTCCCACCCATCCCTACTGTTCCCTTCTCCTCTTGCACCCCTTTCCCACTCCTCACCACTTCCCTCTCCTCCTCTCTCTCTCCCCACTCCCCAGCCTCTCCCTTTCACTCCTCTCTCCCTCTGTCCACTCCCTCCCCCTTCCACCCCTTCTTCCCACTCCCTCGCCCCTGCCCTTCCACCCCTCTCGCCCAACCTCCCAACCCACCTCGAATCTCTCGAAATGGAGTCTCTGCCAGTCGCCCTTGAAGTTCTTCCCCTCGACGTTCTCGCCCTCGAGTGTGTTCGTGTCCAGGCGTTCGCAGACGTCGAGATTGGCCCTGTCTTCGTCTAGGCAGTCAAACACATAGATGAAAGCTGTGGCGCCCTTGGTCAGAGTCCGAACGAAGCTGTACCCTTTGTCGGAAGCGGGGTCAAGGGTCAGGGATGCATTGTGGAAGTTGCAGCTATGATCTGAGAAGAAGGAGAGACAGAAACGCGTCAGAAGAGTGGTTGACCAGACGATAATAATATTGATGATAAGGGTGATAGCTATGATGATATAGGTATTAACAATAATGAAAACGAAAATTATAATCCTAATGATAATGAGAGGAGCGGTTGTAACGGTGATAAATAAATGACAATAATGTTGATGAAATGGCGATAGATATGATAGTATAGATGTCAACAAAAAACGAAAATTATGATCGTAATGATGATGGTGATAAATATGTTTTATACAGGTTGGTAGAGGCCTTAATCCTAAAATAAATGTTGTTTGAGTTTATTTCATATGGCTGAGCAAAAACTAAAAGGAAAATATATCTTAAGTGAAAGTATGAATATAAATATCCTCTTGATTATCTTTTTTTTAGACGCATTATCACAGTCAATGGTAACTTTATTGATATCATACATAATAAAGAAGCCACAGAGTTGAATGGAATAATTGATACTATCTCTCTCCGCTTCCTTCCTTTTGAACTTCCGAAAGGACTCACAAAATTACTCACAAAAAGTATATGTACTCTGTCAAACTCTATTTTAAATTCAAAAACCTCATCAAAGCGCCAAAAAACGCTTGAGCGTGTGTGTGTGTGTGTTCGTGTGTGTGTGTTCGTGCGTTTGTGTGTGTGTGTTCGTGTATGTGTGTGCGTGCATGTTCGTGTGTATGTGTGCGTGTTCGTGTTCGTGTGTGTGTGTGTGTGTGTGTGTGTGTGTGTGTGTGTGCAAGGTCTATATAAGTATATATATAAGTACTTATATAGACCTTGTGTGTGTGTGCGCGCGCGTATGTGTGTGTGCGCGTCATTGAGCTCCTTTTGGGCCAAACTTTAAAGAATAAAGATACGAATATAGATGAAATGGGAAGTCGTGAGGGAGAAGCAGCTCGCTTGCTGAACAGCGAACGGCGGTGACGGGGTGATGGCATAGGAACAGTGTTAGAAAAACGATAATAGATAGTAATGCCCTTACTGATAACAGCAGATATTTTTCATAGTAATTCACAAAGCTCACCGCCATTTGTTGATATAGAAGGTATTGTGTTAGTGTCATTTCGCTAATTACTGTAAATATTATTTTCGTTTTAATATTACAAGTACGGAAAGACGGGTTTATGATGTATTCGTGTTTGGAAAGATCATATTGACGCAGTATGATGCAAATAAATACTTCCTTGGTGCACTTACAATGCGTATCTCTATCGGAGTTTCTTATGGATTTACTTGTGAAGCATACTATTAATAAGTAGAAGATTGCAAAGCAAATATGAAAACAAATATCATGTGCTATATGAGAACATTCAGTCTGAACTCGGCATGTTAAAAAAAATGCCCATGACAGTAGGCCTACTTATGACAACGATCCAGTAGTGCTTTTGGCACTTTCTAATATGGGTATTAGAAATATAATATTTTTAGAAATATAATACTTTCTAGTCTTCTAATGTTATATATATTATTATATATATATATATTATATATATATATATATATTAT
>NW_020869458.1:430489-441732 GCF_003789085.1 Penaeus vannamei
ATGTTATGTAGTGTGGATACGTGGTATGCATAGTATATATATTAGTAGTAGGTAGTTAGGGTAGTATATAGAGTGTATACGGTATATATATATTATAATAGGTAGATATAGTAGTATATAGTTATATAGTACTAGCGCTATGATAGACATGTACATTTTAATGGTTTATACATAGTAGGAGGGTACATTAGCAGCATATACAGTAGGCAGATATAGAGTAATGAATTTGATTTTTCTTTTTTATTATTATATATTAAATAAACATATTAGTAAATAAATTACATTATAAAATATATAATTATATACTATTAAATATATATATATAATATTATTAATATAATTATATATATAGTATATATATATAATTGTATAAAAGAATATATAATAATACACATATATAATATAACAATTATATTTAAAATATATATGCATATATTAATTATTATTATATAATAATATATATAGTATATATATAAGATATAATATAAATATGTAATTGTTTATATAATATTCATATTATATACATTTAATATATGTATAGTATAATATATTAATAATATATATATAATATATATATATGTATATTAATAAAATATATTTAATATATATAATAATAAATATATTACATTGTACATTTTATGTTTATATACATATGTATACATATATATATATACATAGTATATTTATATATGTATTATATATACATATATACATATATATATATATATATATATATATATATATATATATTTATATATGTATATATATATACATGTACATTTATGTTTATACATATGTATACATATATATATATATATATAATATATATATATATATATATATATATATATATATATATATGCATATATATATATATGTATATATTATACATATTATAAAATATATATATATATATATATATATATATATATATTATGTATATATATGTATATATATTACATATATAAATATATATGTATATATATTATATATATATATATATATATATATATGTATACATATGTATAAACATAAATGTACATGTATATATATATATATATATATATATATATATATATATATATATAATGTACATTTATGTTTATACACACACACCACACACACACACACACACACACACACACACACACACACACACACACACACACACACACACACACACACACACATATATATATTTTTTTTTCTTTTCTTTTTCTTTTTCTTTTTTTCTATTTCTTTTTTTTCTTTCTTTTTTTCTTTTTAATATGTTTATATATATGTATATATGTGTGTGTATGTATGTGTGTATAAACTTCATTTATTCATTTATTTATTTATTATTTTGTATTTATTTATTTCACTTTCGCTCTTTATTTTTATCAATTATCCCCTATTTATCCCTCTCTTATCTATCTGTCTGCCAATTGGTGTGTCTGTTTGTCTGTCTATTTATCTCCTTCCGTATCCTACTTTCTCTACCCCTTTTCACCCACTTATCCTTCCCAAGTTTATTCCCTTCTTTACCCTTATCTTCCCTCCTATCCCTTTGTTCGCATTATTTATCCCACCCACTTTCCATCCCTCCCTTCACCCTCTACTTCTCCTCTTCATCCTCCCTCTTATTACGCTTTAACATTCTCTTCTATACACTCACATATTCCGCCCTCCCTTCCTTCCCTCTCTCTTCTCCCTAATACTCACTTATCTCCCTCACCCCCCCCCCCCTACTTATCCAGCCCACTCTTCCCCGTCCCTTCCACCATCACCCTCCCTCCCTTCCTTCCATCCATCTACCACCTCTCCCTCCCTCCCTTCCCCTCCATCACCCTCCCTCCCCTCCCCGTTCCTCTCCCTCCTCTTCCCTCCCTTCCCTCTCCGAGTGAGAACCCCGGCCTGCACGTGGAGCGACGGCCATCGACATCTCGAGGTCGATATTCAATCACGATCGGCATCGACAACTTGATTTCATCTCCTTAAGGAAGGAAGGAAGAGAGGCAGGGAGAGGGAGGGAGAGGGGGACGGAGGGTGAGAGGGAGGGAGTGAGTAGGAAACAGAGAGAAGAGAGAGAGAGAAGAGAGAGAGAGAGAGAGAGAGAGAGAGAGAGAGAGAGAGAGAGATGAGAGAAGAGAGAGAGAGAGAGAGTCCAGAATGGAAAGAGAGAGAGAGATTTGATTTGATTTTTTTGATTTGATAGAATTTATTAAGAGAACGGTGCACGTGCCCTATCAAAAGCCAGGGTAAGATGCTATAGCATCTATCCAAACTGGCTGTGCCTATATTTATGTAAAGAGCTGTTAATCAAACACTAGTTCTACATGCCTGAAGGGCTTATATTATTCACAAATCATCTAGTTGGTAAAAAAAAATAATAAATTAAAAAAAAAACTTATATCCCTAATCATATCGAAAACAAGACCAGTGTCTATGATAAAATTAATATAATCAATAAGTGCTGGTCTTTGGACAGTGTTATTTGATCGATAGGATGCAGTTTTCCAACAACAAAGTAATGTGTAAGATTATGCCACTTTGGCGCCTTGCACATTTTGCATTGGTGATACGTAACTGGCCTTGCCTCTTAAATTGCATCCTGTTCATAATGTATAGTGTATTGACATCCTATGCGTAGCCTGGTTAGCGTAACCTGCTGTCTCCGAGCCAGTCCATCATTGACTTTATATGGTTTGTCAACATCATATGTACCTACAATACTCTCATAATGCCAGATGGTACCATGACCACTTTTCTTCATTTTTTCGGTGGCCCATACCTGGACCTCGATCTCGAAGACAGCTGATAACACGCATTTTCATTTGAATGGCAGATAGCGGTAATATGGTTCTTCTTGGGAAAGTGCTAGTTTTGCTAACTGGTCTACCTCGTCACCGGTTGTTATTCCTATATGAGAGGGTATCCAGTATAGTGACACTTGCATACCCTGCTCTGATAGGCTAGAAACTAGGTGAAGGGTATTGATAGTTACCATGTTTTTTGAGACAGAGACAGAGAGAGAGATGGTACATTTTCCTTTTCTTGAATTTCTTCGCGGCTTTTCGCACTCCTTTTTGGATCTCTCACCTTCCTTCCCTCTCTTTTCTCATTTTTTTTATATCTCTTACCTTTCTTTCTTCTCCTCTCACTTTTTTACCTTCCCCCCCCCCTCTCCGCACACCCGCGGCCACCGGAATGCTCATCTTGGACTGGTTCCTTCGAGAATCTTCGGGAACCTCGATGCTACGAATGGCTTCCGCCCTTGAATGGATGTGAGGCGCCGGTGTTTGCGCAAGGGCTTTCATTCACCGGGGAAGGAGGGTGGGAGGGAGGGCTAGGGAGGGGGAGGGGGGAGAGGGAGCGAGGAATGAGAGGGAGGAGAGGGGAAGAGGGTAAGGGGAGCGTGATGAAGAAAAGTTAGGCTGGAAGATGTGTGATTGGGTCGTGTGGTTGTCTGTTTGTTGCGTGTGGGGTGTGTGTGTTTGTGTGTGTGTGTCTGTCTGTGTCTATGTGTGTTTTCCTCCCGTCCTGCTTCCTTCCTTCCTCCCTTCCTTTCCTTTCCCCATTCCACCCTCCTACCTCCCCCCCCTCCCCCAAGCAGCTGCACTCTCCATCGGCGATGCGTCCTCCGGGTCCTCCTCCTTCGCCGCCCGATGTCACGTTCGGCTCCTCCTGAATAGGTCGCCGCTGTTTGCGCAGGGATTCCTTTGACTGAGGGAGGGGTGGGAGGAGGGCAAGGAGAGTGGGAAGGTGGGGAGGGAGGAGTAGGGAGGGGTGGGAAGGGGGAGGGGGGGGTAGGAGGACAAGGGAGGGGTGGGAGGAAGGGGTTGGGGGAGTGGGTCTGAGAAAAGGAGTTGGAGGGAAGGATGAAAGGAATAGGAGGGAGGGGTGTTTGGGGTGGGTAGTGGTAAGAGGGTAGGGAGGGGCAAGGTCTATATACTTATATAGACCTTGGGGAGGGGTAGCTTGGGTAGGGAGGATGGAAGGGTGGGTGCCGCAGGTAGGAGGGAGGCTTTTATGTATGTGTGTGTGTGTGTGTGTGTGCTTGTTTACAAGCTTAGTAGGTTGTGTAATATGCAAAAATGACACTGCACTAATGGCAGTGATAATTCTGATTAAGGAGGATGGCAGAGAGACGGATGCAATTAGAATTAAAGATTTTGCTTCGTCCCTTAGACGCGACAGACACATCTACCTCCCCCTTCACCTTCCCTAAATCAGTGCCAGACTTTTGTTCTGATTGAATATTTTTCCCCTGTGATTTATATAAAAAGGAAAGTGTAAAAGTTTTTTTTATATAATCGGAAAAATACTGCTTTAAACACTGTTTGAATACTGTTTTAAAGTTTTTCGTATTCAATTAGCAATGATACATTATGATAACTAACCTTGTTAATATAAATATCATCAGTTGTGATGTGATGTGTGTGTGTGTGTGTGTATGTATGTTTGTATGTATGTATATGTATGTATGTATGTGTGGATTTATGCATCTGTTGTTTCGGCATATTCGTATAGAGTTTGAAAATGATTTACACCGCAACAGTCCTTGGCTTAATGGTATTGTTCCGTGTTGAGTTATGGTCCATTATATATATATATATATATAATATATGTCGTCTGTGTCCGTGTATATTTAGAAAGAGAGAGAGAATGAGAGTGAGACGGAGAGAGGGAGAGTGTGAGAGTGAAAGAGAGAGAGAGAGAGAGAGAGACAGACAGACAGACAGACAAACAGACACAGAGAGGGGATGAGGGACGCAGTTATCTATGCAACCTTTCTTGTACCACACATTTTCACTACTTCCACCCACACTTCCGTTCGATCCGCTTGGCCTAAAATAAACCTAATACCTTCTCCTGTTGCAGTACATGTTGTTGCTGCTCGTATGTTGCACCATGTGTTGCAAGGCTTAAGCATGAGCCCCCTCGCCCATCCAACATAGTATATGTGGCTCTGTGCAATCCCCGTGACCCCGTGAATGCAGTGAAGTAGCTCTATCTCCCCTCGCCTAGATAGAGTGGGCGGGGATGAGTGATAATGGGCGTGGGAGGTCAAAGGTCGTGATATGATAAGGTCACGGGGTCAGGATTTTTTAAAGGATTTTTTCCCGTTGTTTTATTGGGTAGGATAGGGAGGAAAGGGGAGAGAAAGGGAGAAAGGAGGAGGGGTTTAGGAAGGACAGGTGAATAAGGAAAAGAAAGGGAAAGAGAACGAGAAGATTGGAGAGGAGAGGAGAATGGGAAGAGCAGAGAGTACAAAGACAAGAAATGAGAGACGAATGAGAAAGCTAGAGTGGAAACGAAGAAAACCGAAGGAAGAGAAAGGGAAGAATGGAGAGGAGGAGATGAGTGAAGAGGAGCAAGAGAAGAGTGGGGAGGATACGGGGAGGACTGAGGAGGAGAACGTGAAGAGAGAGGATGCGATAATGAGGATAGCGGAGCTTCAGTGACGAGGAGAATCAGATCGTCGACCTCAAAGCGTCCGGATTTTGGACCAAGGAGAGGAGCAGCCATCGCCATGTCCCTTGGTCGTCGTCCTCTTATCCTTGCGGTCTGCCCCTCCTTCTTATTCTCTTTCCTTTCTCTGTGTCTGTGTGTGTGTGTGTCCGGTCTCTCTCGTCCTCTCTCTCTCTCTCCTCTCTCTCATCTCTCTCATCTCTCATCGTCTCTCTCTCTCTCTCTCTCTCTCTCCACTCCTCTCTCTCTCTCTCTCTCTCTCTCTCTCTCTCTCTCTCCTCTCCTCTCTCTCCTCTCTCTCTCTCTCTCTTCTCTCTCTCATCTCTCTCTCTCTTTCTCGTCTCCTCTTCTCCTCTCTCGCTCGTCTCTCTCTCTCCTCTCTCCTCTCTCTCTCTCCTTCTCTCTCTTCTCTCCTCTCTCTCTCTCTCTCTCTCACGCCATTAACGAATCTTCCTATCCTGCCCATTCCAACCCCCTTCCCCTCCCCCCTCCCCCCTCATCGGTGCGTACGAACAACTCAAAAACTTTTTTTTTTTCATCCCATCAAACTTCCTCCACTTGGCCGTCGGGCTAATCGGACTTCGACTTCAAGTTTTAAGTGACCTGTACGAACACAAAAGTAAGGCGAGGCGTATATATATATATATATATATATATAATATATATATATATATATATATATATATATATATATATATATATAATATATATATGTATAATGTATATATAATATATATACATATATATATAGGTATATGTGTGTGTGTGTGTATGTGTGTGTGTGTGTGTGTGTGTGTGTGTGTGTGTGTGTGTGTGTGTGTGTGTGTGTGTGTGTGTGTGTGTGTGTGTGTGTGTGTGGTGTGTGTGTGTGTGTGTGTGTGTGTGTGTGTGTGTCCGTGTGCTTATGTGAGAAAATAGTCTAGCTCGCGGCTTCTACAGGGGAATGCCCACGTGAAGGCAATATTCCCTAACGAACAAAAGGGATTATTCTCCAAGCTGTCCTTTAGAAAACTGCTTCGAGGAAGTTGAACAGGGAGAGAGAGAGAGAGAGACAGAGACAGAGACAGAGACGAGAGACAGGAGACAGAGAGAGAGAGACAGACAGACAGATAAGACAGATAGACAGAGAGAGAGAAATAAATAAATAAAGAGGGAGATAATGACAGAAAGAGAGAGAAAGAGAAAGAGAAGGGGGAGGGAGCGAGCGAGCTAGCGAACTGGAGGAGAATAAAAAGATAAAGTAATAGCAGGGGATAGAGGGAGAAGGATAGCACAGGAAACAAACAGATAAAGCCATTCATAGTTTCAAGAAGACAAAATGAAGCAACCAGCAACACACTGCAAGAACCCAAAGCCCTGCATTAATGAAGCCATAGTCGTGTGTACCTTCCCAAACCAAATAGATTGGATGCACGTAATGTTATGTGTACACACGGAATAGTGTAATAGTAATTACGTTTTCATTTACATCTTGGAATATTTGAATATAAAAGTATTTGATTTTTTTTTTTATTTCCTTTTTTTTCTTTTGCTTTAAGGCTCTTAGCATAAAACTCGGAATTTGCATGAATGTTTTATTCAGAGAAGGAAGGCAATAAGCTGTCTGGATATCAACAGAAAGTGACGTTGTGCAGCGGGACTTCTGCTGCAGTTTCTGCGGAAGAGAAGAGGAGGAAGATAGAGAGGGTTAGGGGGAGAAGAAAGGACCGAGGGAAGAGAGGAAATAAGGTGATAAAGGAGAGAGAGAGAAGAGAGAGGAGAGAGAGAGAGGAGAGAGAGAGAGAGAGAGAGGGAGAGGAGAGGGAGAGGAGAAAGAGAGAGAGAGAGAGAGAGAGAAATAATAAAGTTAGGGCTGCCAAGGGACGCCGCGCCTTGGTTGTACTATTCGATTATTGCTGAAAGATCGCGGCTGATCTGATTGATCCGGGTAAACACGCCCCGACGAGATTACGCATGTATGCCCGCCCGTGTCTCTCTTGCTCCCGCTCCCTCGCGCCCTTTCTCCTTTCCTCCTCATTTCTCTACTCGTTTCTCTCCTTCCGTTCCATGCACACACACTTACGCACACACACGTAAACGTACACGCACACGCGTACACGTACACGCACACGCATACGCACATGCATACGCACACGCACACGCACAACACACATCGCACACAAACACACACACCAACACACACACACACCACACCACACACACACACACACACACACACACACACACACACCACACACACACACACACACACACACACACACACACACACACACACACAACAACACAACGACACACGGTATCCAGGAGCGTAACGCCTGGTGCCGTCGACTCGAATGGTCCGGCAAAGTCTAATCAGCAGGTCATACACGCTCTCATATATTGCATTATGCTAATCCGGCCCCGTCTCGGGGGGCGCGTGAAACAGTTTGATTTTCTTTTTTTTTTTTTTTTGTCTTTTCTTTCTTTCTTCTTCTCTCTTTCTCTGTCTCTCTCTTTCTCTCTCTTCTCTCTCTTTTCTCTCTCTTTCTCTCTCTCTCTCTCTCTCTTCTCTCTCTTCTCTCTCTCTCTCTCTCTCTCTCTCTCTCTCTCTCTCTCTCTCTCTCTCTCTCTCTCCTCTACATCCTCTCTCTCTTTCTTTTTCTTCTTCCTCTCTTCTCTTCTCTCTGCTTTCTCCTTCTCTTCCTTCTCTCTCTTCTCTCTCCTCCCCTCCCCCTCCCCCTCTCCTCCCCCACCTCCTCCTCCTTCCCTCTCCTCTCTCTCCTCTCTCTCCTCCCTCCCTCTCCTCTCTATCTCTCTCTCTCTCTCACTCTCTCTCTCTGCTCTCGTCGGTCCTCCGTCCTCTCTTCATCTCCTCTCCGCTCTCACTTCCTCTCTCATCTCTATTTTCAGTCTCATTCTTAATTTCTATCCCTCTATATTTTCACTGCCGTTATAACTGGGATTCTGATGATAACGCATCCATCATTGGGTCACTCCTATCCGGTCCATTTTCGGATGTTATTTCTCGTCGTCAGTGAGAATCAATGATTATTTAAATTTTGGCATCATTCTGAGGCTCAATCAAGAAACTAACAAGACGCATTCAAAGGATTAACATAAGACCCACCCTACAAACACCTACTCTCCCCGCCTCCGCCCCAACGCGCCTCTCTGCCATCCCCAGCAACACTCACTTCACCTTTGAAACGCACTTCTCCTCCAGGAAGCCACCAGCTCTCTTGACCCCTCATCACTTTATCGCTCATATTTGTTATTTCTGCAAAGTATACACACGAAAATTATGTGTGTAGTATGGCATGGACTCTCTCTCTCTCCTCCTCTCTTCCCCCCTCCTCGCTCCCTCTTCATCCTTCTACCCCTTGCCTGTCCGCTTCACGTCCCCTCCCGCACCTTTGCTCCCATCTATTTCTCTACTCCTTCCAGGCCCCTACCCCTTTCCCCATTCCCCTCTCTCCCTCACTGCCTCGCCTCTCTCCTTTCCACCCTTTCCCTTTCCCCCCCTCCTGTTTCTTTCTCCCTCACTCCGACCGCTTCGCCGCCCTTCTCCCTTCTCTCTCCCTGTTTCTTCTCTGCTCTCTCTCTTCTCCTCTCTGCTTCTCTCTCTCTCTCTCTCTCTTCGTTCTCTCTCTCTCTCGTCTCTCTCTCCTCATCCTCCTCTCTCGTCTCCTTGGGTAGCACCCCCTCACCCTTTTCTCCTTCCCCCTCTTCCCCTCTCCCTTCTCCCCATCTTCCTCCCGATCTCTCGCTCCATCCTTGCTCTTGCCCCCCGTCTCTCCGGGCGCTTTCCTTTTCTCCCCTCACTCTCGCCGTTCCCCCACTGCTCTCTTCTCCCGCCCCATCTTTCTCCTCTCCTCGCCTTTTCCCAGCTTTTCCTTCCCCATACTCTATCCGTTTCTTTCCCCCCTGCACTCCCTCACCCCCCCTCTCCCTTCTCACCCCCATCTTTCTCCCTCTCTCTCTTTCCCCTTCCCCCCATCTCTCTGCCTTCCCCCATCTATCCATTTCTTTCCCCCCTCACTCCCTCCCCCCTCTCGCTTCTCCCCATCTTTCTCCCTCTCTCCTCCCCCTGCTTTACTCTCTCCTCTCCCCTCCCTCTGTACCGCTCTTCGACCCCGGGCTTTGCTGTTAACGGTAATAGGGTTATGTCTTACTCAGGCTGCCAGCCCGTGAAGGCGTAAGGGCGCTTGGGCTTTTGACGCAGGGTAACAGCGGCGGGAACAGCGGGGTCGCCTTTTGGGCTCGTCTTTTCTTGGCTTTTTTTTTTTTTTTTTTTTTTTTTGGGGGGGGGCGTATTTGTTGATTTGATTTGTTGTTGTTTTATTCCTTATGTCGTTGTTGTTTTGGTTTTAACATCGATGTTGTTTCTTCTTCTTTTTCTTTCTTCGAATCTTTTTTTTTCTCTCTCTCTTTATCTTTTTTTTCTCTCCACTAATACTTCCTCTTCTTCTTCCTTTTTCTCCACTTCCTCCTCCTCCTCCTCTTCCCCTTCCTCTTTTTCCTCCTCTTTCCACCTCTCCTTTCTCATTTTCCTTATCAGCATTTTTTTCGTCTTGCCTTCTCATTTTCGCATTAGTGTTATTTGTTTTTTTTATATCATTCGCATGGAAAAAATTATCATGAATACCAGCCTTTTTTTATTAAATTATTGATTGATTTCGGACCTGAAATATGAAGGCAACGTGTAACATATATTAAAAATGGATAAAATAATTATTTGATATATAAAAAGAGGGAAGGAGAGTGACAAAATAAACGTTCACATTCATAGCATCATGAGCACATAAATAAAACAAAAATACACTGATCTTAACTAACGGCTGTGTTAAAAAAGGCATTCACATACGAGAAAAAACATCGAAATATTAAAACCGATACTGAAATATATTTACATGCGAGAATAAAGTATAGTGGGAAAAAACACATAGCACCATGGGCGTACTATTGATAAGTATCCAGAAGGTCGTGAATCGTTCCATAGAAGCCTTACATAACGCTATTTTATTACGTTTAGCGGCGCGACTATGGCTGTTCGTCTTGTTCGTCGCCACACACACAGCCCGCCCCTGGAGAGGAGGGCTGGTCCTGGTCCAATTACCTGTTTCTGCCGCCCGACCACGCCCCTGAACTTTGTCTTTCGTCGTAAATGTGGTGGTAACTATCGTGGACTCGAGAGTGTGGCTTCATAGTTTTACATACACGGCGGCCTTGTCAAGAGAGGGTATGGTGTCGTTATTTGGGAGTCGTGTTTGCACCCCCTTCGGCTGTGAAGGGGTATTTGGCCCTCTGCAGTCCTTGAAGTCCTTGCACCGTGGGCAATTGATTATGTATGCATTGCTCTTTCTCCTCCCTCACCGCCCCTCTGCTCCATCGTCTCCTCGTCTTCTCGCTCTCTCTGCTCTCTCTCTCTCTTCTCTCTCTCTCTCTTTCTGCTCTCTCTTCTCTCTCTCTCTCTCTCTCTCTCTCTCTCTCTCTCTCTCTCTCTCCTCCCTCTCTCTCTTCTCCTTTCTCCGTCTCTCTCTCTCTTCTCTCTCTCTCTCTCTCTCTCTCTCCTCTCTCTCCTCATCTCTCTCCCCTTTTCTCTCTCCGTCTCCTCCCGCCTCTTCTCTCTCTCTCTCTCATCCTCTCCCTAATCTCTCTTCTCTCTCCTCTATCTCTCTCTCTCTCTCTCTCTCTCTCTCTCTCTCTCTCCTCTCTCTCTCTCCTCTCTCCTCTACTCTCTCTCCTGCTCTCCTCCTCTCCTCTTCCTCTCTCTCTCTCTCTCTCTCTCCTTATCTCTCTCCTCTCTTCTC
>NW_020869458.1:451906-456906 GCF_003789085.1 Penaeus vannamei
TCCTCCCATCTCTCTCTCTCCCTCTCCTCTCTCCCACTCTCTCTCTCTCCTCTCCCTCCATCTCTCTCTCTCTCTCTCTCTCTCTCCCTCTCTCTCTCCCTCTCCCTCCATCTCTCTCTCTCCCTCTCTCTTCTCCATCTCTCTCTCTCTCTCTCCTCTCCCTCTTCTCTCTCTCTCCCTCTCTTCCCTTCCCATCCTCTCTCCTTCCCTCTCTCCTCTTCTCTCCTCTCTCTCCCTCCATCTCTCTCTCTCCTCTCCCATCATCTCTCTCCCTCTCCCTCCACTCTCTCTCTCCTCTCCCTCCATTCTCCTCTTCTCTCCCTCCTCTCCCTCTCTCTCTCTCTTCTCCCTCTCCCTCCATCTCTCTCCTCTCCTCTCTCCTCTCTCTCTCTCTCCCTCCATCTCCCTCTCTCTCTCTCTCTCTCTCCCTCTCCCTCCTCTCTCTCTCTCCTCCCCTCCATCTCTCTCCCTCTCTCTCTCTCTCCCTCTCCCTCCATCTCTCTCTCTCCTCTCCCCCATCTCTCTCTCCTCCTGCTCCCTCCATCTCTCTCTCTCTCCCTCCTCATCTTCTCTCTCTCCCTCTCTCCTCCATCTCTCTCTCTCTCCCTCTCCTCCATCATTCTCTCTCTCTCCCTCTCTCCCCTCATCTCTCTCTCTCTCCCTCTCCCTCCATCTCTCTCTTCTCCCTCTCTCCCATCTCCTCCATCTCTCTCTCTCTCTCTCCTCTCTCGTTCTCTTCTCTCTCTCTCTCTCTCTCTCCCTCTCCCTCCATCTCTCTCTCTCTCTCTCTCCCTCTCTCTCTCCCTCTCCGGTCTCGCCTCCACTCTCTCTCTCCCTCTCCTCTCCTCTCTCTCTCTCTTCTCCCTCTCCTCCACATCTCTCTCCCTCTCCCTCTCCTCCTCCTCTCTCTCTCTCTCTCTCCTCTCTCTCTCTCTCTCTCTCTCTCTCTCTCTCTCTCTCTCTCTCTCTCTCTCTCTCCTCTCTCTCTCTCTTCTCTCTCTCTTTCTCTCTCTCTTTTCTCTCTCTCCCTCTCCTACTCCCTCTCCTTCTCTCTCTCTCTTCCCCTCTCTTACTCCCCCCTACCCTCTCTCTCCCATTTCTTTTCTCTTCACTTCACTTTGTTTCTCTAATCAAACGGCGATGATTCCAGAGCGGCATGTTTGCAGGATCCTCGGGAATCGTATGACGGTGATTTGCCATTCATCTTGGGGAGAGTTAATTAGCGACCGCCGGCCAATCAGGTGCCAGGGAGAGCAATTAGGGATTCGCGCGTTTTCTGTCCTTGCAATTATCGGCGGAATGATTTGTCGGGAGAAAGTTGCATTGGCGTGGGAAATGGCGTCAGCTGATTCCGGGCTGTCGGTGGCCTTGGCTTCGTTCTCGTGGATGGGCGCGTGTTCGGTCGTTTCGTTCTGAGCGTTCGGTGTGCGAGGCAGTCGTTATGCTGAAGCGTGCGTCTGTTCGTTATATTGGTTGAGGCGTTGTACCAGTTGGAAGGGAAGGGAAGCGTGACATAGTGAAGGGCGAAAGAGAGAAGCACAGTAGAGACTACTGTGTGAGCAGCTGTCTGGTACTAAACTTTATTCAGCGCATTTAATAGGCTTATAAAGGCTATCAGTGCTTCGTAAGGCTTCGAACCTTGTACCGAAGTTCGTTTCTCAGTCAAGGTTCAGATCGGAGATGGGCGTGTGTGTGTTTGCTAAAGTATGAACGAGTACTGTGAGCCCAATCGCAGTTGTGGAATCTGGAACTACCTGTGTGGCAAAGGTAAAGTGCTTTGGAGGCACAAGAAAGAGTTTTTAATGACTAGTAAAATTCAAGAGAAAAAACAACGACAGGGCATCTATTAACGATAAGTCATACTATTAAAATGATGTAATACTATTAAAATGAACGTAAAGACGGTTTTAAAAGAAAGAAAAAAACAACATCATAGTTCTCCCTTCTCTCTGCAGCACAAGATGGCGACGAGTTGGAACGAGGTCATCCTTGAGGAAGGTTATTAGAGAGAGAAGGGTGACGTCATGCTCACACTGAGACACCTGCCAGGCTCCCAGGGTAAGTCCGGCGCCCCTCCTTGAAGTCACGTAGTGCTTTGTCATTTGGTGTAAGGTGACGGAGTGTAGCATGCCAATTCCTGAGTCATTTTTCCCTGTGTTGTCGAGTCCATTCTTTACCTGGTGTGCGTTGATTGCACTTTTTAAGGTTTAACGATTGTTGAAGCTCACTGTTGTTTTATTTCCTTGTATCGCATCAAAACTAATGATTTTATTTTATGACAATATTGTGAAAATAAATATTCATAAATGTATTTAAGAATTTCTCTTGGTGAAGGTAAGCATAAAGCGGCACTAAAAGGTAACCTGGGTTAGGTTGGGTTCATTGCACTCTGAAGTGGGCCAAAGGTGAGCGACGTGGTTACGAGTCCCCGATACCTTTGCTTAGGTGGGATTTTTTTTTTTATGTGTTTATGTGTGTTTCACCTGATCATGTTAACAAAAAAAAATGAAAATCCTGCAACCTCCAAGGACCATATATCACAAACAGCTAATCATCCTCAAGACCCATTAAACCCCCTTAAATGCCGCGATTCCACCCCGAAGGCGAGAGGTAGCTTCTGAAAGAGCTTACCTCACTACGACGCAAGCGAGTCCGAAAGGCATTCTGCATGTCTCTCAGTAGCTTAGCATGAGAGCGCCGAGCAACCTGGGCTTAGCGAGGTCATGGGGCGAAGCGGGGCCGTCGCCGTGGCCGCGCTGTTGACCTGTGGAGGAAGCCTTGGGTGAGGAAACCCCTCGGGAGGAAGTCGGGGGCGTCGGCGGGCTCAAGGATCAGTCTGTTGACTCTAACGTTGATTTTTTTCTTTTTTTATGAAATCGATATTGAACATAGCGACCGTTTTGTTTTGTAGTAGTTCATTTCATATACTTGGGAGCCTCTTATACAAAGAAATGTATAGAATCCCTTTTAGGGAACTAGCCGCTGATAGTCTTTATACCGTCAGTCGGAAAGTAATACGAATGGTGTACTTAACTGACGCTATTGTATACGGCGCCTATTTTGACTTGTAACTAAGCGTGGCGGCTGATCACTCGAACGTATTTCTCATTGACGCTTTACACTCAGAGATGGTTCGAGCCTTTCTTGTGGCCAGCTGATCGCACAAAGAGTGTCGAATTTTCTGTTGTTTCCTCCAGAAGTTAATGGACTTAGAAGGTCATGCAAGTTGTTTCACTTGAGATAGGATTGCTCCTTTTCTGAAGAAAATTGCAATAACTTAAGCTAGATTATGGACTCGGTATTTTGACACGATTTGAGGGAATGATTATAAGCGCTAAATATTAATCCGTTAATCCTACGTCGATCCGGCCGCAAGACTCCCTCCCGTTTGCAGCGCAACCCAGAACTGCAGTCATGAGTTGTGCATCTAAGCGCATATTGCAGTCGGGTGCGTTCGAACGGCCGCACGCTCATTTTGTATAATGCGCCATGCAGGATATTAGCTCCCGAAATAGAAAAGGAAAAGCAAGAATATACCTTTCCCCCTCTCCCACTCTCCCTTTTCAATTTTTCCTCACCCTTTCTCTCCCTCTCTTCCCTTCTCCTCCTTCTCACTCCTCTGTCTTCGTTCGTTCACTCTTCTTCGCACCTCGCACTCTTCAGTTGAGGGAGTGGCCTCGAGATCCGCCGCTCCAGTCCTGTGCACTCCAGTCTCTGAGAGCGCCAGTGAATCATTCAATAATAATAAGTTATTCTGGCGTGGAGATTGGCGCGCGTTTTGACTGATGTTTACTCTCATTTCATGTTGATTTTGCTCATCATTGGATTGAGGGCTCTTTTATTTTTTATTATTTTTTTTTTTTTTGCTTTACTTTTCTCTTCCTTTGGCTTTTATTTTCTCCCGTTCTTTCTCTTTATGTCTGTCTCCTTTTCTTTTTGTTTGTCTGTCTGTTTATCTGTGTGTATTTCTGCCTGTTTATTTCTTTCTCTGTCTCTCCCCTTTCATAACTTCTTATTCTATTTTGTACTCTTCTTCTCTTTCTTTCGGTCTGTTTTTATGTCCGTTTACCTCCTGTCCCTTCCTTCACCTCCCCATTTCTTCCTTCATATTTTTTTCTTTATCTCCTTTCACCCTCCCACTCCTCTCTCCTTCCCACCTCCTCTCTCTACATCCCTCCCATCTCTTCCACTTTCCGCATTCCCTCCTCCTCGCCCTCCCCTTCCCCCTGGTCTCCCATCCTGTTCCCACTCCCTTCCCCTTCCCTTCCCCATCCCCTCCTTTCCCCTTCTTTCTTCCTTCCTCTCCCTCCCTCCTCCCCCTCCCCCTCCTTCTTCCCCCCTTCCCTTCCCCTCCCCCAATCTCCCACCCCTCCCCACTCATAAATCTACAAAAATCTTTAATCATTTACGTCATTAATTACCATATATGATAAGTGCGGCACGTGACTTGGGCTGATGCTGCGGACGGGAGACAAAAAAAAGAAGAGGAAGAGGAAGAAGAGAAAGAGGAAAGGGGAGACTGTAATGAAAAGAAAAGGAGGAGGAAATAGAAGGATTCGGAAGAGAAAAGACTGAAAGCGTCGCGGCGTGAGGAGGTCTTATGCCCCAGGAAATCGCCAGCGGGGGAAGAGGGGAGCGACGGTGAAATTGAACCTTCGTGTTGTCATGGCGATGGGCGGGAGTGCGGAAAGGCTCGCGCGGGGAGCGGTCGAGTGGCGGGTTCTCCCCCTTCTCGGCTCTTCTCTTTTCCTCGCTCTTTCTCTCTCTCTTCTCTTCTCTCTCCTTCTCTCTCTCTCTCTCTCTCTCTCTCTCTCTCTCTCTCTCTCTCTCTCTCTCTCTCTCTCTCTCTCTCTCTTCTCTCTTCTCTTCTCTCTTCTCTCTCTCTCTCTCTCTCTCTTCTCTCTCTCTCTCTCTCTCTCTCACCCCTCCCCTCTTCTCCTCTCCCATCTCTCTCCCCTCTCTCTCTCTCTCTCTCTCTCTCTCTCTCTCTCTCTCTCTCT
>NW_020869458.1:461906-466906 GCF_003789085.1 Penaeus vannamei
ACCCATCTCCCTCTCCCTCTCCTTCACCACCACTTCCTCCTTCTTCTCTTCTTCTTCCTCCTCCTCCTCCCTCTCCCTATCCATCTGTCTCTCCCTCTCCCTCTCCTTCATCACCACTTCCTCCTCCTTCTCTTCTTCCTCCTCCTCCTCCTCTCCCTACCCATCTCTCTCCCTCTCCCTCTCCTTCACCACCACTTCCTCCTTCTTTCTCTTTCTTCTTCCTCCTCCTCCTCCCTCTCCCTATCCATCTGTCTCTCCCTCTCCCTCTCCTTCACCACCACTTCCTCCTCCTTCTCTTCTTCCTCCTCCTCCTCCCTCTCCCTACCCATCTCCCTCTCCCTCTCTTCACCACCACTTCCTCCTTCTTCTCTTCTTCTTCCTCCTCCTCCTCCCTCTCCCTATCCATCTCTCTCCCTCTCCCCTCTCCTTCACCACCACTTCCTCCTCCTTCTCTTCTTCCTCCTCCTCCTCCCTCTCCCTACCCATCTCCCTCTCCCTCTCCCTCTCCTTCACCACCACTTCCTCCTTCTTCTCTTCTTCTTCCTCCTCCTCCTCCCTCTCCCTATCCATCTGTCTCTCCCTCTCCCTCTCCTTCACCCCACTTCCCCTCCTTCTCTTCTTCCTCCTCCTCCTCCCTCTCCCTACCCATCTCCCTCTCCCTCTCCTTCACCACCACCACCCTCCTCCCCCCCTCTCCCTATCATCTCCCTCTCCCTCTCCTTCATCACCACCTCCCCCTCCTCGTCCCCCCTCTCCCTATCCATCTCCCTTTCCCACTCCCTCTCCTTCACCCCTCCTCCTCCCCCTCTCCCTATCCATCTCTCTTTCCCTCTCTCTCTCCCTCTCCCTCTCATTCACCACTACCTCCCCTCCTCCTCCCCCCTCTCCCTATCCATCTCCCTTTTCCTCTCCCTCTCCCTCTCCTTCACCACCACCTCCTCCTCCCTCCAATGCCTCCTCCTCTTCCTCTTCCTTCTCCTCCTTTGTCTCCTTGCCCGAGGAGAGCTCATCCTCATCGTCATCGCGTATCAATGGCGCCGATTAGTCAGGAAGTCGACATTGTTTCAATTCTTTTTTTATCCTTTTTTTTTTTGGGGGGGGAGGGGAGAGAAAGAAGGAGGGGGGGGGGTGTTTTGTCTGTATTTCATTTCTTGGTATTTTGTTTTGTTCCTTTTGTTCGGGATGCGTGTTCGGGTTTTGCTGGTTTGTTTGTTGTGTGTGTTTTTTTTGTCGTTTATATATTGCGTTGGTGTTGTTTTTGTTCCAGATGTTCTTGTTGGGTTGAAGGCGGGGGGGGGGGGGATAAAGGAGTGGCTTCAAGAAAAATGGTGGACGTTTAGGTTGCGTGTGTTTGTTTGTGTTTGTGTGTGTTTTTGTTTGCGTGTTTGTGTGTGTGTGTATTTGTGTGTGTGTGTGTGTGTGTGCGCGTGCGTGTGTATTTGTTGACAGACTGACTGACAGACAGACAGGCAAGCAAAGACAGAGAGAGGGGGGGAAGAGATAAAGAGATATCTGGAAGAGAGACATAGAGTAAAGGAGTTTGACAGAGGGAAAGGGAGAAAGACAG
This sequence comes from Penaeus vannamei, assembly GCF_003789085.1. NCBI lineage: Eukaryota > Metazoa > Arthropoda > Malacostraca > Decapoda > Penaeidae > Penaeus > Penaeus vannamei. The sequence goes on from NW_020869458.1 coordinate 463,474, forward strand.
ACAGAGACAATAGCAGTGACTGAGAGAGAGAGAGAGAGAGAGAGAGAGAGAGAGAGAGAGAGAGAGAGAGAGAGAGAGAGAGAGAGAGAGAGAGAGAGAGAGAGAGAGAGAGAGAGAGAGAGAGAGAGAGAGAGAGAGAGAGAGAGAGAGAAAAGGTTAGAGAGAGAGAAATGAAAGAGGAGTCCTTCGAAAGAGGGAAACGGGAAAGCAGGGATGTCCGGAGCAAATCAAGGAAAAGAGAAATGAAAGAACGGAGGCCATACAGCAAACCTCCCGTGACCAAGATTCAACTAAAATAAACAGACAGACTGCGAAAGGAAACATCGAAATAAACAGACACAGATGAATAACATGCGAAAGGAAACATCGAAAATAAACAGACAGACAGATGAATAAGATGCGAAAGGAAACATCGAAAATAAACAGACACAGATGAATAAGATGCGAAAGGAAACATCGAAAATAAACAGACAGACAGATGAATAAGATGCGAAAGGAAACATCGAAAATAAACAGACAGACAGATGAATAAGATGCGAAAGGAAACACCAGATCGAATGATGAATGCACATGACACATGCAATCCGAGCCGAGCGTCGTTCCCCAAAGAAATCGAGGGTTGAGTGCGACCTCGAGTGAGCCGCGCAGGGAGAAGGGAGTCGGGCGGGCGAAATCTGTTGCTTTGGAGGATTAGGGAAATTGGGGACCGAGTGTGGGCGTCCTTGCTGGGGGGGGGGGTGAGGGGGGGATAAGGGGCGTCTGGAAGGGTAATGCCAATGCGGAAGGGAAAAAGGGGGAAATGGGGAGAGTGAAAGTGGGATAGATAGTGTTTATTTGGAAGAAATTGGAGGGCGATGGGAGGAAAAGGAGAGATGGAGAGAGAGGATGATAATTTCAGTGGAGGGAGTGAATGGAAAAGTAGAATTAAAGATGTATTTACAGGAAATAGATTAGACATAGAAAGGGACAGGAGGAGAAGAGAGATGGTTTGAGAGGAGGAAAGTAGAGGGGGGGAGGAAACGGTAAAGGACTGTGGGTGGGAGAGAGGAAGGGATGAACAAGCGATAGAAAGAGCAAGTCAGGAAAAAAAGGATAGTGAGGAAAGGTGTATGTTGATGATGATGACAGGGATGGGGATAATGACAGAACTGGAGAAATGACGGTTATGTTGGTGCTGATGATGATAAGGCTAATACTTATAATGACATAATTAATATGATGATAATGAGTAGTAACGTGATGATAGTGATAATGGAAATGATAATGATGATAATGATTATTATTATTTTTTATTATTGTTAATATTATTATTATCATTATTATTATTATTATTATTATTATTATTATTATTATTATTGATATTATCATTATTGTTATCATTGTTAATTGTTATTATTGTTATCATTATTAATTATTATTACACTCGTTATTGTAATTATGATAATAATGATAATGATAATAATCATAATGAGAATAATATTAATGATAATGATAGAAGTAATAATAATAGTGATCAATATGATAATGATCATTATTGTTTATTTTTTATGATGATAGTGATAATATTGGTAATGATAAGTCATATTGATAATTGTTATTATTATTACGATGATGATGATGATGGTGATAATTTTTAAAAGATAATAAAATACTGCTGTAAGAATTATGATGAAACGAAAAATACACATAGATTTTTCATCATCGATTCGCAGATATTGAAAATTTTACAAAAAGTTGTACCTGTAATGTTCGTGATTATTGAATGTTAAAAGTTTTCTTTATTCCTGAATATATGATGCAACTGTGATTACATTTCATCTATTTATATGATTGTGAAGCTCCGTTTGCAGAGGAATAGGGCGGAAGGATGGATATGAAGGTGGATAGGAAGAGGAAGTGGAAGAGAAAGAGATAGAGGAAGAGGAAGATAATGAGAAAGAGGAAGGGGAAGGGAAAGGGAAAAGGAAGAGAAAGAGAGAGAGAGAGGGGGGGGGGGAAGAAAGAGAGACAGCGTAGAGAAGCAGGGAAGACAGAGAGAGAAGACAGACAGACAGCCAGAGCGACCGAGCTTAAGAGAGAACTTCGTAATCTGCAGCAAATTAACCTGTCAGACTATCGGCGTCTCTCCCGGTATAATTTCCAATCGTGATTCGGTCGAATCCTCTTCACTCTCTCCTCGTCATCCCTCACTTGTTCTTCCTGGGAGTTCTGTGACGGTTTTTATTCCTTGTGATATTTATTGAGGTTTATGCCTCTTGTCTTATTTCGTTTGCTTTGTTTACTTTATGGCGGAGGTCGGGATTGTTTTTGTTGTTGTTTGTTAGTTGGTCGGTTGTTCGTTTTCGTTTTCTTGTTTTTTTGTAGAACGGTTTGAAAAAAATCTTGTATTCCTTCGGGCTCTTTACCACATGAGGGGAATAAAGCTGCTTTTGCGCCACAAGGTCGTTCCAGGCTACCTGACACCACGAGAATATCGACCTAAAGTGAGAGTGTTTGAAGGGAGGATAAGAGGCACCGAGGTTGCACAAACACTCGAGTCGGTTTCCCTGTTTGAGTGCGCGTGTGTGCCAGCATGGAGTCGAGGCTCATTGGAATCATTCATCCGTGAATTCCGGAAGTATGTTTTCCTTGTCCTCAGTATGATGATGATTATAATTGGTTGTTGAATATTTTTTTTTCTCTCTCTCTCAAGGGTCGTTTGAACTTTGTGCGCGGAGAGTTTGCTTGTTTAGGGTTTCTCGAAGTTTCCCCCTTTTTGGCGCGCGCTCTTGTGGCCGCCCGCGCCGCTTCCATTTTCTTTGGCGCCCTGTGATCTTTTCCCGAGCTTTGTTGTTGTTAGTCCAGGAAAATTCCGGAGAGAGCAAGTGCAATAGTAATGGTGTACACGTAGATAATACACTTGGGGATGACTAGAAATAACGGCAGCGGTCGTAATGATTAACACAAGTACCAACGACAAAATTGCAATATAGTGCTGTATGGATGAATTTTGATAGATAGATAGAGTGGATAGGAAGAGGAATTGAAAGGGTAGAGAGAGAGAGTGAGGGAGAGAGAACGAGAAAGAGAAAGATCCCATCCTCTGGTTAGTGATCCTGGCACCCTTCTGTTTCCGCCTCCTTCCCCTGCTTGACCCCGGGATGCTGCGATGGGCCGATGACCCTCACCCCATGAAACCACGAGGGAAGGGGGGCAGGGGAGGGAGAGAGACCTCGAGATGACGAAGTTGCACCCCCCTCCCCTTTGTCTTCTTATTAACCGGGAGAACCCTCGTGGAACCCCCCGCCTCCTCCTCCTCCGCCTCCTCTTCCTCCCCCTCCCCACCTCCTCCTCCTCCTCTCTCCTCCTCCCCTTGCAGTCCCTTCACCCTCTCCTTATTCTCCCTTCCCTCTACTTCTCTTTCTCCCTCTCCTTCTCTCTCACCCTCTCCCGC
>NW_020869458.1:474504-482004 GCF_003789085.1 Penaeus vannamei
CCCTCTCTCTCCTCTCTCGTCTCTCTCTCTCTCTCACTCTCTCCCCTCTAGACTCGATTTCATTTTACGTTATTAAGTTTCTCCATTTCTGTCCCGCGACTTCGCTCAAGGGCGCCGATATTAAGAGAGAAGAGAGATGAAACAGATGAAACAAGATTGGTGAAGAGGGAGAAGGGTAAAAATTTGAAGAAGGCAAGAAAGGGGAATATGAGGAGGGAAAAGGAGAAGGAATAGAAGACGGGTAAGAAAAAAACGGAAAATGAAAATGAAAGAAAGGAGAGGACACGGAAAAGAAAGGAAAAGAGAGAAACGAAACCTAACCTATCCTAACCTAATCTATCCTAACCTAACCTATCCTATCCTAACTTAACCTAACCTATCCTATCTTAATTTAACTTAACCTAACCTAAACTAACCTATCCTATCCCAACCTAACCAGGGGGTCATTTGAGGGGAGGGGAGGCTAGATGGGAAAATACCCCGTAGACTCTGACCCCCTCCCACCCAGAAGGCCTGGCATGCCTCCCCTCCCCCCACCTCACTCTCAAGGATGGCATTTTATAACTCTGGTCGTAGCTTAAAAATGCTCCTAGTATAGCCCTTATTTCTTTTTTCTCGCTCTTGCTAACTTCGCTCGCCAAAGTCCCCCCAAAGAAAAAACTGAAATGACGTCCCAGGATGAGGAGAAAAATAAAAAGAAAAGAGAAAGAGAGGACAAGAACAAAATAGGGAGAAAATTAATAATCTGAAAAATGACAGGTGAGGAGAGACAAAAGCAGATTTGATAAGAGAAGAGAGGAAAGAATCTGGAGAAATGGGAAAGGAGGTGAACGATAAAGAAACGGAGACAGAAGCAAACGGAAAAATAGATAAAACGCAAATCAATGGGAATTGAAAAGAACGGAAAGATGGAAGAGAGAAAAATGATAGATAAGAGAAAAATAAACGTAGGCGATGGGGCAAGGAGACAGGAAATCATTTTACTTTTCTTTCCTTTACAAAACTGGAAATAAGCATTCTCGCCCTTGCCTCACTGGCGTTATTACCGTTTAGTTTTTAAATTTTCTACGACGAAAGCCGTTTCAAGATTTTGTTTAAGAAAAAACTAAGGAATCAAAATTCGACTTTATAAATCGAAAACTTCAGCTGTAACTATTAAAATAACGCTCGAAAATATAATTCCAAATTATCAATGATAATGTTTTGATGAAACATTTCAAACAAATCAACTGTTAAACTTTTATTTACGATGACGATGATAGGCCTATAAAGCTTTAAAAAAGGTATTGTCACTCCTTGCCCATATAATAAATGCCGGTAACCTGAGAGTCGAATAAATCATGACCATACACCCCAAAATGCCTTGCAAATACAAACAACAATTTGTCATATTGTTAGAAGTCAGTAGTGACTGCCGCTGCAACTTCGACAAACACTCACATGGCGGTGTGTGTGTGACACGAATTTGACACGGTATATCATGCATGACAGGAGCTTCACACAACAGAATTTAGATAATTCGTTTTTAATCTATCGCTAAAAAGTATAAGAAGCTTTTAATGCTCATGAATATACACGTCATGTATATAGCACGTCGTTGACATGCATAACACGAGCGTAACACGCCATCAACATGCACAAATCACGAAGGACAATGAAAAAGATTTACACTAACCTTGTATTCGATGTTTAATGACTTCCTGAAGGATAAAATTAGATGCGTTTCACCACACTTATACCTCACTCTCTCTTCTTTCGAAAATGGAACTTTTTCAAAAAAATATATTTTTCGCCAAACGCTACACTTTTTTCTTTCCTTGAATATCCTTACATTCACAAAGAAAGCCTCCTTCAACAATACCTCCCGGTTTAGCGGCGTCAATCTGACCGAATCTCCCTCAGAAAAAGGGTCTCAGCAGTGGGAATAACGTGTAATAAGGAGAGAGAGACGACACCACGGCCAACACGACCTCTCGCGCTCACACGACCAGGACAACGACCAAGACAGACGACGCTTCTCACCTGCCGCGTCGTCTGCAACGTCGTCGGCGCCATCTGTTGAGCTGAGTTGACACTAAATATAAGGCTGTGGTATGGCAACGCCATCTGTTGAGTGGCTTTAAAACTAGATTTATTTCTCGATATTTTGGCTTATATTTGATTTGGAATTCAGCATTATAGATTTTGGATGACGGAAATTATATGATATTTAATATTTAATTTACATATTTTGCTTGGATTACAATAGTGGTCATCTCTGATGTTTGAAATATTTTGTAAACAAGGTTGTGTCCGATTCTGATGCCTGAATTTTGTAGAGGAATCGTCATTTTGGCAAAATAATTCGATAAAGTTTAGCAAATTTTATATGTCAACATACATGAAAGTAACGAGTGTCATTATCTGATAATAGACACCCCTTATTCCAGCATTGCACATGCATATACATTATAACTGAACGACATCTAACATAAAGAAGTTAACGGATTCGAACGGCTTGTACGCCTACTTTGGAAACCAAAATCGGTTCAGACGAAAATCGACATGGATTTATCCCTAGAAATCTCTTCTGCTCTGCGACTTTTGGGAAATTCCACGAATTTTGGTCAGGCTGAATTCAAGAAAGTCCTCCAGAAAGCCACTGATGATTTAATTAACTCTGGGAAGGTGCCTGTAACATCTACTGGAAGTGGAGCTTGTGATGGTGCGGATATTTTTCATAATTGTTATCTGGTTTTGTAAATATACTTAATCATGCTTATATTATTTTTTGTTGTAGACGTTTGGCACTATTAGAAAGGGCCAAGACATGGAAAATTGGGGTTAGGGTATCAAGTAATTTATGACTGCCGGTAGAATTTTTTCAGAAAAATTCTGTTACCCCTTTGCCAGCCTTTGTGGTATATATAAACACCATTGAGCCTTTTCGCCATTAAACTGACCCAATGATGTATATATAATGCATAAATTTTCCAGCCATTTTATGGTATTGGTGCATACATTGTACCTTGTAAGATGGCATAGTGACATTAGAAATATGCAGTCTACATATAACCATGAACCAGCTATATTTGAGAAACACTTATTTTACCATGGTGCACTATGATTGGCTGGTAAGTCTGAGTATGTGCAACATCAGGCTCACTATTATTGGTTGTAATACAAAAGCAGGAACATCTGGATCAGTTTGAATCATGGAATCATGGAGAGAACAATGTTATTGAAAATTGGCAATGAATTTTTTTACTTTCTTGAGCTTGAAGCTGCCATAAAACCTTTGGGTAATTTCTAGAATATGTCTGCCAAATGGATTGTGATGATTTTGGTATCATTGGATTCCTTTCACTGTCTAGTTTCCAGATATATTGAAATTATTGTGTGGAACCCCCTCCAACCCTCCACATTCTTGGCTCCTGATAGTTGGCTAGTGCATGAAAGTTACCAGGGATATTGGCACTATATTGTCTAATAAAGGAGGCTGCCACCCCCCGACCCCCGCCCGGGAAAACAAAGGATCCTTCGCATATTCACGGCAGGAATGACAACTGGACAGACTTGGCAATGCGCTCCCGCATGGTGTTCTTCTGCTCATATGTCGAGGATTCTTCGTTTTCTAGGGTGGGGTTGGGCAACAGCCCAACAGGGGGTACAGTTCCCTGTATTAGACAATATAGTGACTGATTCTGTGTATATCGCTTACATTTTACCCCACAATTTCCTTGGTATCAGTCATACCCTTTCCTGCTATTGGGGGCAAGAGTGTGGGGTTGGGGGGTGGCTTCTGTGCAATAAAGCCTACATATTTGGATTTTAGATGGTGAATGAAATCCAACGATACTGAAATTGTTGTGGTCTGTTTGTCGGATGTTTTCTAGAAAATTACCAGCAATCGGAGTTGGAGCATAAAATCAATTATTGTTTAGGGTAGGTTTTGTTTGTTTTGTTTAGGTTAGGTTGGGTTGGGGTTGGTTAGGTTATGGTTGGTTAGGTTATGGTATGTTTGTTTGTTTGTTTAGGGTAGGTGAGCTGAGCTGAGCTGAGCTGAAGTTAGGAGTGCACAGTAACTGTATGTGGCACTCCTTGTATATAGCACTTGAGATAGCAGCTATTACGTCACAGTGATCGGTTAAATAACTTAAACCCATTCTGTATCCGGTTAAATAACTGACGTGTTTGCAGTTAAAAATGGTAAAATAGTCAGTCCTACAGCATTGCCATACACAGTAACTGCATGTACTGCCACCTGTATATGATGTCATGGCCATTGGCCAATCAGAGTGCTTCATGGCAGAACATGTGTTTTCCAAATGTCACCGGTTCACAGCACTATATCCACTGTCTTAGAAATAAGTTTGTGGAATACATGTGATGCTCCTTAGCTTATGCATTTTTGAAATGTTCAAGTAAATGTTGGAACAGCTAATTCAGTATAACAACTACTCATGTCACAGCCCCAGGACATCAGCTTTGCCTTATTATCAAAGCTGTCTATCAGAATAACACCTGATCCCATGAGGTCAATGATCTGCTGACAGAGGAATCAGTGTGTTCTTTTAGGGTATGGGCATGTGTGCACCTGTATGTGTTAGCTTGTGTTTATGCATTTTGATATGCAGGTGGACTTTGTGTCCTTCCTGAATATTCCCCTCATCATGGGCATGGTTGAGCGCTGGTAAATTTCCTCATGGACCAGTGGAAATCCTGCAGCAGACCATAACTGAGGCTCTTCTTGAAGGCCTGCTGAGTCAGTCTCACTCCAGGTGTTTTGTACACTCATGGTGAGATGTTTCCATCACCCAACAGAACATTCCAGTCAGCCTCCCCTCAAGCAAATTTTTTCATGACAAAATAGCAATATCACTTATATCTAATGGCTTAAGAATTTTTACTAGATCAATTTATTTTCAATATAAGTTTAATATTTCTGTGAAACATGCCCGTGCTGAAAGAGCTTGAATCTTACACATAAAAGAATTATACTTTGATTGTGATATTAACCCAACTTTGACGTGGAAATGGTGCGTTCCCTTTGGCAATGCTTGGTTAAATGTTTCTGCACATAGATAAGCAGGAAAATGCCATTTTTTTACTAATGCTATCAATATTGATACAGTTATTTTTGTTATAAACATTTTAAGTACTATATTGTTACTGACATTACTGACAACACTATTAAATACTAGAAAATTGTATTGAAAATCAAGGAAAATGGTAAACAGGTGAGACAGGTAGTGTGCGTAATTGGCTCATTGATGACAGTACTTGTGGAGCCATCTGTATGTAAAAATAATTACTAAATTCAACTCACACATTGGAGCATGCCATGTGCGTACATGCCATGCCCAGCGACATGGGGTTAACCATTTAACATTTGTGTTTTGCATATCTTATTAATGATAAATTACAATACAAAAGTTGTGGTAAACACTGCTGGTTCTATCTATATTTGAGAGAGTTCTGATGCCAAAACTTACCCTTTCGTTCAGACCAATAAAGGTAAAGTCTTAGGGATCAGGGAGTAATCAGGAATAGACTGTAACAATAGTAGGGGAACAGTAAATACTTCTATGATAGGGGTAGGAATTGGAGTTTAAGTATTATATATTGTATAAAAAACACATGGGTCCAAAGGTAGATGATGTGCATTTGCGTAGATTTTGCAAGTGTTTTTTATGTTTGTTAGGATGTTTTCCTAAATTACCAAATTTATTTTGTGATTACTGCTTACATAGTTATCAGATTCAGTGCCAAATATTTTTAAAAACTGTCTGTTATCAAACATAATAACACATAAGGAGATTTAGTAATTTTTGTAGTAAAATTATGATTTAAAATTGATTTGAGATGATGGAATTGGAAACAAATTCACACTTTATTCTATTTCAGGTACAATTGCCAGAAGTCATGCTGCCTTAGCAACTCTTTTCATTGAGGCTGTGAAATCAAATCAGGATGGAACGATCGTCACCTCAACCCTGGAGGACTTCAATTGGCCAGCAGGTAGAATATCATTATTACCCATATTTTCTCCATATTTTACACACTTTTTCCTGTAAAAATGAGTATCAAATTTGATTTTCTATTGTGAGAAATATTTCATTTCATATACTGTGATCTGTAGTATGTATCATATTTCTTTGTGTCTTGCTGTCACACTAGTACCTTTCCATCAATTTTTTGACAATGTTATTGAAGTTAGTACAAACATTCTCGAATATCTCTTGATTTGAGTATGCCTGGCTGAAAAAGTTGACGGAAAGGTTTTCAGACGGAAATGATCATTATCGTCTGACTGGAAAATCGACAATTCGCTCAATTTTGGACATGTTTCCAGAAAATTGTTTAAAAATTTACAGAAAAAGTGCTAGTGTGACAGCACCTTTACTTTGCATTCATGATTGCAGTGCATTAAACCCAAACTTTTTTTTTTGTCATCTCCAGAACGTATCTCAGAAACAGTCAAAGAACTGGATTCTTGCAGAGAGAGAATACGGTCAAAACTTGCATCAGTTGGCACTTATCCTCCTCACATTGTTGATGTGGACTGGAAGCTGGATTACCATGTCCGGGTAATGGTGAAGATTGTGTGCATTTCTTTTTCTCATTCTTATTGTTGTTTTGCTTTTAATTTTTTTCTCCTGCTTGTTAGGGTCAGTATGTATACATGTGTGTGTGTGCATGCGTGCACTTGTATGTGTGTAAATATCTTAGTATATATGTATGTTTGTATATGTGTACAGTTGCACAGAAAAAAATTGTTAGAAAATCATGCTAAACATTCTGACACTAACAACAATTGTTGAAATATAGTTGTTAATGATACAAAACTGTTGGAATCCCTGATTTACCAACTTCTTTTAGATATGTGTGGCAAATCAAAAATTGAGAGACTATAAATTTACAGGTAATTTATGATATGGTATAATACTTCATCACTAATCAATAGGCCATCTTAATCGCTTTTTTAAAATGTTAGCTGAATCGTGACAACATGGGAGGAGACAAGTATGAGGCATTGTCAGACGATTGATATTACAGGTGCTACTCACATGTATTATTCCTGATATATTATCTAATTACTATTGTCATATACCATTATGATCAAAACAAGGAAAATAAGATACTAATATTTTCAAGTTTAACATTTTATGTTCCTACCCCCTGCTGATGAAACTCAAGGCATAGACGCCACTAAATAGGCTGTCACGGCATGGCCTTCCTCATTTTGTAAACATTTCTATTCTTGTATAGCATTATTTATGACTGCAACACGATTGTGAGTGTGGTTTTGCTGCATGCATTTTGACATGGCTGCCCACACGTTTTCTATTGGGTTGAGATCTGGAGATCTGGGTGGAAGTGGCAGAAGCATGATGTCACGGTGTTCATGAAACCAATTCTGGACAACAATGCTGATGTGGATGGGACTGTTATCTTTAATAAGAAAGAAGGGCTCAGTTTCAGGAAACTCAATACCGTTACCTGCTGTAAGGAAATCCA
>NW_020869458.1:497004-499504 GCF_003789085.1 Penaeus vannamei
CTGCTACCTATTACTAATAATACTAATAATGCTGCTGCTACTGCTGTTGCCACTACCACTACCACCACAACCACCAATACTGCAGCTGCTACTTATGCAACCCCCCCTTGAGATGAGTCGTTGATGAGTACCATATAAGGTGTCAAAGTAGAGTCAAGGCAGAGGATGAAATTTAATCTTTTAAACCCAAGAATCGATATGAAGAAGACTACAGCCATTGTGTGATTTAGTTCAGACGAATTAAAACAAGATTAAATAAAAGCCCAACCGGCAAAGATACGCCAGAGAACACATCTGCTGAGGCTGGACTGCAGATGTGGGAATAGAACATGGTATCCTTTTTATGGGGTCACTATATAATATTTCAGTCCATACTCGTGATTAGTTTATTGTGGTAGAAAACAACGTCACTGAAAGATGTGTTCGTATGAGTTTGTGCAGTTTTTTTATTTTTTTTTGTATACTTTATAAACTGGTTTAATAGCGACAGCATTGTCGTGGTAAAAGGTCGAAATACGAATATCAAGTCAGTATTGAACGAGTGTCGTACGTGCGATTGCTAAATCATTGCATGTGTGAAGTATACCTCAGCGGGAAAAACGTATTGTTTGCATACGTTTTCGTCAACCGCGTACTGAAGTTCGAAATGGATCCTCCTCAGGTACTGCTCGCGGGGAGTCTGGTGCTGAGGAAGGAGGTTCTGAGAGCACACTCGAACATGGAGAACCACCTGTCGAAGAGCTGGTGCCTCCGGACGGTGGCTGGGGTTGGCTTATTGTTCTCGCTTGTGGGATCATGCAGGTGGGTAAAAGTACTTGCAGGAATTTTCTCTATTTCGGTGACGCACTCTGTAAACATAAATCCATTTACCCATCTATATATTTTTCTTCCTTTTTTTCCTTTCTTTTTACATACCTGAATGTGAGAAAAAAATTACGCAATTGCATATAGATTTTTAACCTCCGTATCCCTGCCATAGTTCGTGCTACCGACGCTCTCCACGTGTTTCGGCCTCGTGTATGTCCGCCTCGTGTCGGCAGGATACACGAACTCCCAGGTGGCGCCCATCCCCGGCCTCTTGTATGGCCTCTCATGTCTCATCGGTGAGTACACGCCAGCTGCTCTAAGTATACTGTAGAGCGTATCTACACTAAAACACTGTATTGGCTTTGTAAATACACACACAAAAAAGGAAAAAAAAACTTACTGCTGTGTTGACAGTATTTTCAGCTATTTTTTACTCTAACTAAATCCTGCTTCAACTTTATTCCCCTATTTAATGAAAAAATCTTTATTGGTCCATTAGAAAGATTATTGTACTAACAGGTCCTCTGGCCACCAGCCTCAGCCGCTACCACGGCCACCGTCGACTAAGCGTTTTTGGCGTTTGTACAATGGCCGCGGGGGTGTTTCTCTGCGCCTTCTGGGACAACCTGATTTGGTTGTACGTCTGTTTTGGAGTTGTTGGAGGTAAGAGGCATGTTTGTGAAGGGCGCGTAGGAGGGCTTGTTTGACATGAGTCGTTTCTTTTTTCCTGCAGGCCAAGAAAACTAGAGAGCTAGGAGTGAATTAGGCTTGATCGTTGCACTGATTTCAGAGGGTTTTCTCCGGGTATATTTCTAATGTAGCAAGACACGGAAGCTTTAAAGTTATGTAATATATCTGGATGTTTAGGTATAAGTAAGTCCTTGGTGATTTCGTGCACAAACTCCGTGACTCGTCGTTCCAGGCTTGGGCCGCGGCATAGCGAACCCTCAAGGCTTCATCCTGGGCCAGATGTACTTCCGCCGAAGGAGGGTGGCCGCCAACGCCCTCTCGATGCTGGGCGCCTCGCTGGGCTTCATGGTGATGCCGCCCCTCGTCAGGTTCCTCGCCAACACCTACGGCCACCGGGGCGCCCTCCTGCTGTGGTCGGCGATCCTGCTGCATGCCCTCGTGGGCGCCGCTCTCTACCAGCCGGTCGAGTGGCACTTGAAGCCCAACCCTCTGGCCAACGTTCGCCTGGTCGAGGCCAGGCCGTGCCAGGAAGAGGGCCATAATGACACAAGGGTAAATGATGCGGATGATTTTGAAGGAAAGGAATTCGGAAATGAATCGCGCGCCACGGAAGCTGAAAGCAACTTCCAAATGCATCCTCTTGACCCTCGTCCCTGCCACAGGCTCCTCGGGTCAGCCACTTCTGAGGGGGAAGCACAGGTATTTCTCGCCGAAGCAGAGGGCGAGCGCGAGGGCTGCGGCAGAAGAAGGGTGAACAGCGTTAGCAGAACTTCGCTCCGTAGCAGTCTCTACAGCTCGAGTGAAGTCGTCGACCAATTAAGCAGCGCCTTCTCGCTTGAAGCGGAAAAGCTGAAAGGCAGTAATGGCAACATTGCAGAGAAGTGTGATAAAATGCCGGAAGAATCCCAGTCTATAACCCTGTGCGGGATAAGGTTCCCCAGATTTTCGGACATAATACATTTCAGATTATTGTTGCATCCGATTTTTCTCATCGTGTCCGTCT
>NW_020869458.1:504504-507004 GCF_003789085.1 Penaeus vannamei
CATTCGGGGACTGTAAGAAAGAAAACATCTATATATCAGGGGGTATGTTTATATCTTTGTTTTCAACATGAACCGCTTGCAGTGACTGGGAACCTGGGCTGAAGTCGATTACATATGGTTACTATTTTCCTTTGCAGCTGGATGGTCCTTTTTCTTTTCTGGAAAAGGGTTTCAAGATCTTGTTCCGAACCAGAAAGGAGAGTACCATTTGTCCAGACGGATTATATTTATATATATATATATATATATATATATATATATATATATATATAATATATATAATATATATATATATATATACATATATATATATATATATATATATATATATATATATATATATATATATATATATATATGTGTGTGTGTGTGTGTGTGTGTGTGTGTGTGTGTGTGTGTGTGTGTGTGTGTGTGTGTGTGTGTGCGTGTGTGTGTATTCTTTCTTTTTCTTTTTTATGAAAATAATATTTGTGCTCCTTGTAGTTCAGATAGTCCTCCACACACCTTTGAAGCTATGACTGATCCTTTTATCATACGAAAGCCACCTACTGTGCATGACATCAAAACAAAATAGTAATACCACATATTTTAATACTTATCCATTACAACGTAGAATTTGTATAAATACAGTGAATTCTCGTTTGATTTATAGTCCATCCGGTCTCAGAAAAGGAAGAAATTATAGCTCACTCTGGACTCTGGTCACTTGGACAAAAAAGAGAAAGTGGTGCAAAGCCTTTGACATAATGTACATGATTTTTGAAATGTCAGAGGATTAGAAATAAAATAGGGGAGAGCGAGTTTAAGTAATTCAGAGCCTAGGGTGAGTTTTCCTTTCCTGAAACTGGACGGACTATGAGTAATAAGATTTCAGACAATGTTTCTGATCTTGTCTTGGTTGACGAAGGGCACGAGACTCCACAGGACGGACGGCATGAGCGATAGGCCTCCCAGCAAGTAATAGATGGTTGTGTAGTTGGCCATGACGTCGTTGATGAAACCTGAAATGCAGTGTTCGCGTGTTAGAAGGCATATGCTCATTTGTCCCATGATCTGTAACGTGTTTCGTAATCTGTAATGTTATCAGTTATAATGATGAAAAGTTATATTAATTTTTAATCAATTACTAATTATTAATTAATCTAATTTATTTAATTAGTTAAACTGACAAAGAAGTAAATCTAAAGAAAAAAATGATAATTCGATATTTTGACGTTTTTTCTCTCTTTCTTCTTCCGGAAATGACTTGAGACAGGTCAGTCATTACCAGTAAGAGGGAAAATTATCACTGATGACACTCCATTCATGAAGAGAAGGAGACCGAACGTATAAGGAAGAAGCTTGAGGCCGAGGTATTCCACCAGGAGGATGGGAGACACGGATACCATCACGCCCAGGCTGAACCCATAGAGGGCGCAGCAGGAGGCAAGGCTTGCGAAGTTCCACGTTTGGGGCACCACTGAAAGGAAAGAGTTCGTAAGCAAAGGATGGCTTGGTATCAATACGGTTTTATTACTTTCCCTTTTTTCGTCTCTTTTTAAACCGAAATGCGTGATACTGGGGTGAGTGTCTTACGCGAGGCCGTCACGGAAGCCAAGACGCCAGCGCTGATGGCGAAGTAGCGGCGCTGGCACCACCCGCGGTCGCTGACGAGGGACATGATGCCCTTGGCGACGAGGTCAGCCATGGAGATTGTGGTGAGCAGGAAGGGCGCCTCATCTAGCATGCCCAGGTCCACTCCCAAAGCCGGGATGTATGTGACAAAGTTCATGTATACCTGTCGATTTTTTTTTTTTTTTTACATACATTTACGTATACATAATCCCATCAGGTCAATTTTAATTTGGTGTTAAAACCACACAGATACTACATGTTTAAAAAGAAATTTCAATGCGCAGAGATTAAATTCGTCAAAATCTGTTTTTGTTAAAATCGAGCTTACCATTCTGTTAGCAATGCTAGATATGGACGCGATGAGGAAAATGGGGTGGAATAATATCTTAAAATTCAGTATATCAGAAAACCGAGGAAACTTCAGCCCACACAGAAAATATGGCTGCGGTTCTTTCGGCTTCTCTTCGGCCTTTTCCACAACTTCAACATACACATCTTTCAGTCTTTCCGTTTCGACAGAGAGAGCCGCGCCGAACTGGTCGATGACGTCACACGAACTGTACAAACTGTTTCGAACGGAGATGTAACTGCTGAGCCTGCGTCTGCCTTCCCCCAAGGGTTCCTCGCTGCTCTCTCTGCCGAGGAACACCTCCGCTTCCCCCTTGGACGCGGATGACTCTCGGCGTCTTTGAGGGTCAGGGTGATGGTGAGCGCCGTCTTGCGGAAGGCTTCCTTCAACTCCATCTTCATCTTCACCCTCGCTCTCGCTGGGATACGAGCCGTCCTGACTGCCATCTTCTGCTTCTTCGCCGTCAGCATCAGCGGCATGGCCATCTTCCTGGCACGGCCTGGCCTCGACCAGGCGAACGTTGGCCAGAGGGTTGGG